>LR138777.1:0-57993 GCA_900659605.1 Tisbe holothuriae | reverse complement strand
TTTTTCGAAAATTTTGGGACCCTCCCCTGAGATCTCGACCGTGTTCATGTATGCATAAGCAAGTTGTATAATAGCCCTCATTTAAACCCCAAACTGTACCTTTGAGATGGCCAGGAACCTGTTCCTATGATACCTCCCCTTCTCCATCTTGCTGATGCTCTCCGGCACAATCTTCGTGAGGAACGGCATGAACGACATGACGCTGGCGCGCGACATGAACTGCGTGATCTTGTCGATGCACTCGTAGACGGACTGGAACTCCTGCTGCTGCGAGTGGAGGCGCCGGCCGGAGGCGATCGTCCACAGGATGTTGATGATGGAGATGTTGAGGTGGTAGCTGATCGGGCTCGCCTCACCAACCTGTAAGTATAATTAATTTAGAGGGTAATTAGAAAGGTTTTTGTTTATTAATATTTATATTTAATATTGCCTTCTTTGCGAGCTCCATCTTGATATCATGCACCTCATCCATGACGAGGTCATGGAACCCAGCCGAGCCAGCCCCGTTGACCAGCCTCACCAGGTGGGCGTGGAGGAAGTTTCGCTGCTTCTCCCATGACGGGCCCTCAGTCGTAGAGATGCCAGCCTTGCCCTTCTGGAAGAACGTACCTGACGGAAGAACAATTGCAACCTATTATTAAATTAATGTTAGTTGAGAGATGCCTCGTACCTGAGAAAATGTCCGGCCTCCCTGCCAGCTCCGGCTTTGCAAATGCCTCCGTGATGACCTCGTAGCTGTTGAGGATGACGACGGGCTTGGTGCCGAGGAAGATGCTGAACACGTCGCCGTAGCGCTGCCCCAGGCGCTTGAAGCTCTTGCTCAGGTTCTTGGGGTCCAGGAAGGGGACGTAACCAACCAAGGGGAGGCCGATCGGACCTATAAGAGTTTAACAATAGTAAATGACGTAATTGCCACTTGTCATCAAGTATATATTTTTATCTAATATACTCAGAGAAACATTGTGAGTATGTTTGCACGTTTGGAAACTGTATATTTTGCTGTCTTCTTTAATGTATCAGAGTAGCAAAAACACGCAACAGAACTTACTCTGTCCTGCTTTTAAAGCTATATTTCCTATTCCTTAAAGGACTACATTACACTCCAAGACGGAAACCAAATCTTACCCGACGGGAAGTTACTCGGCCTCAGCGATGTCTTAATAATATAGCGAATGGCGAGTGCCAACAGCGCCACCCCGAGGACCTGCAACAGCAGGAACATCATCGTGTGTTCTTCACCGCTTAATACCCGGTTGCCAACTAAAAACGGGAAATGTCTTCGTTTATATTATCCTATCACATGCTACTCCAGACAACTTGAAATGCAACTGACCGATGGGTCAGAGGTCCAAGTTGAAGAAGACAGGATTTGAGCGAGATTGGAGAACATATTATCGATGCTGTTTATTTATGCGAGATAAGCACAACGTTACTAATACTACGAGCGACATGTCTGAAGAGTGTCTTATTATAATTGAAAATGAACATGAACGCATCAGTGCATTTTAATTTAATTATGCGTAATGACTGTACAATGAAAATAATTATAACATGTAGTTAGTAGTATATTCAGTACAAATTGCTCTAAAAAGGTTAGTGTTAAATTTTATGGGTTAATTTATGTTGTACGTAGTTATGTAGCTCTTTACAGAAATGTAATATGATACATTGTAACAAAAATTGAACATAAGAATATGGAACGTCTCCTAATGACTCATTAGATTTGGTCACATAAAGATACATATTAAACTAAATGCAGGTACTTGTATACTCTATTAGAATATGGCTGCAATGTATGGGTCCATCAATTTTAGTTCGTGTAATTATTATTAAATGTTTGGAAAATAGAAGTAATTTCAAGTAAATTAGCTCATTTCCGTCTAGTTTAAAGAGCTCGTTAGCACCCTCGAAACCGAGCTTTTGATATGTTGTTCAAGTAGCCTTTCATTAATTCAACATAGAACAAAAAATAGCCTTTTAACGAGGCTTGATAACATCATGCACGCACCTCAATTACTCCGAAAACAAGGCTCGATTCCTAGAACGAACCTTCAAACGCAACAACATTCTGATAGCCATCTACCCTCAGCCCAGTCTTTTTTTTGCAGAGACACCTTTTAGCGTCATATGAGCACTCGGGCTTCTCTTTACAGCCGAAACGCACGAGGTCGCACGGGCAAAGAGGAAGAAAAAGGAGGAAAGAGGTTTTATGAAGTTATGAAAAAGTGAATTTCCATAAAAGTAAAGGAGGGTCTTTTCTTCTTTTTCTTCTTCTATATATCCAGCCAGCGGCAAACAGTCTGCTTTCTAAAAAAAACATAATAGCAGTGGCAAAAAAGGGTGGCCGTCGTCCTAGGGCGACGACGGCAGTATGGTTTTGTATCGTTATATTTCTCCTTTTTGAATCCTTTCCCCCTTTTTTCTGCCTGCTTTCTTGCCTAACTTTCTCCATACAATGGGAAGAAGCCCCAACCCGGCTGCATGCGGCCAACAGACGGTCCTCCTCCTCCTCCCTTTCTCTCTAAGAAGGCGGAGTGAGGGTTGGTAGTAGGTTGTTGGTTGCACTCTCTGCGGGTATCTCTTACAAGGGGAATTCTTCTTCTTCTTCTTCTTCGCGTCTCCTGTAGTACTAGAGAGAGCTAGGACATGATAGTAGGCTCGAGTTCATCTGAGTCCATTATCAGCTGTGGGGATGGGAACTTAATTAACTCGGATGAGTGATGATACTAATGCATTAAAGAAGGAGTGAAATACAAATACAGACACAATGTTCAATGCCTTGGTGGCCTTTTTCTGCTTCTTGTTCCTGCTGGACTGTACAGGTAAGAATGTATTTCGTGGGTCTTAAGCAATTCGTTGCAAAGCTCTTTATATGACAGTCATAAAAGTGACGTTGTGCACTTTTATTATAGTTCAGTGCTCTCTTTTGACGGTGCAATAATGTCCTTAGAGAGTCACAGAGCACCTGTATTATTAGTTTTGAAGTAGACTACTTACATCAAGGAATCTGCATTTGCATTACATAAATGGCTCAAAAAGGTTATGGAATATTGACATTTTGTGCAAGATAATTTTATATTTACACTTTGTTTATAACATGTTTGTATTTTTAAAGACAACATAGTCAGTATTTGATTAAACGTTTAACACATTAGGCGACATTGCCGGCGTGGACATCATGTCGATGCGCGTCCCCTCCGTCATCGAGACCGGCGTCCAGGACCACGTCATCCTCGACTGCAACTACGACATCAACGAGCTCGAGGCCTCCCAGGTCGACGTCAAGTGGTTCTTCAACGACAACCCGCAGCCATTCTTCCAGTGGATCCCGGGCCGGAAGCCGCAAACAATCGGCGAGCTGTTCAAGAACCGGATCGACCTGAGTTACAGGTCTGAGGACTCTGCGTGGTACAAGCACCACCGCGCGCTCAAGTTGCTCAACCCGTCGACAGAGCTGAGCGGGACGTACAAGTGCAAGGTGTCGTCGTTTATTGATGAGGATTTCATGGAGAGGGAGATGCTCGTATTTTGTAAGTTGCAATTATAGTAACGTTTGTAATTAAGTGCTATATTTAATTCCTCCATTTAGCGCCTGCAAACGATATCAAATTGAAATACGTTTCCCTGGATAATACAAACAGTATCGAAGTGTCTTGTTCAGCAACTGGACTGTTTCCAGAGCCAATAATCAAACTCTCAATAGACTCACGGTAAGATAAAGATTAACTGCCAACATAAACCTTAATTATAACCATTGCTATCTAGATATCCCAATATGGACGAGAGTCTGACCTCAACCTCTGTTGAGAAGCGTTCCAGTGGCCTTTACGATGTCCGTGTGAAGCAGACCCTGAGTAAGAGTGAGCTTGAGCCGGAGACTGTGCTCACTTGCAGCCTCACCATTCCAGGCACGACATACAGAGTCAAGGAGAAGATGATGTATTTCCCGGGGAAAGGTCAGTCATACATTAATATTTATGTTTGGGTCAGAATGTGACCATGAAAGAAAGCTCTTGTTTTGATGCTGTGATATAATTGTATTACAATGGTCTCTGATTGGAGTTTTGTTTGTAATTAATATGCATATTCACATTATAAGAAGACATTGCGTGTTAAACGTATCCAACATATAATGTGCAACGTCATGCAATACCCAAAAATAACGCACGGAATGTCAACTTGCTATGACAATTATGTAATTATTCAGACGTAATCCTCTTATTGTACTCAGCTATTCTTGTTCCATTTCCAGCCTCTTCCCAGCTAACATCGTCCTCCACATCTCATCACCAACAGTCTTCAAACATTCTTCAGTCAAAAGTGGCTTATTTTGTATCTCTATTTGTCAATTTCGTAGTAGCAATAACATCAGATAGGACGAGTTAGAAAAACAACCTGCAGCACGCGCGCAAAATATAGATGATGATTTAAAATTTATATAGAGAAGGAAATATAGACTCCAAATATTGAACATAAAAATGAATGCTTTTCTTTCATGGAATTCTTTTTGTACGTTAACCTATCCTAAGATGTTATGAATTAGACTCTGCTGGCCTGGATATTTAAGGGAAAAAGAGGAGAAACTTTCGGTTTCACTTGGCTTGGCCGCCTTTTACCTGCGCTGCGCTACTAACGAGGCAACTGTTGTACGTGAATCACTGGCCACCAAAAGGAATGGAAAAAAACTAACATGTTGTGACACAAAATCCATGTAATATTTCAAAATGCAATATCAAAAAATCAAACTAAACTGGGTAAAGACTTCAATAGCCTCAGCGCTGATCATCTTCTGCATATTGAGCCTCAGTGAGCAGGATGATGAGGACATTGTGATACATCGACGGCCTCTGCCAGCCGCGGACATTCTATTCCACATTGACCAAGAGAGCCTTGTTTTACCTCATGATGAAGACCGTGTAAACGTCATACAAGACCAAAAAGACTTTAGAATATGGATCTCCATGGCATTGTGCTGGTCCAAGAACACTGTGTACCACGGTAAGGGTGAGTTCCCTTATAAGGACGCATTGCCGTTCTCCACTCAGCTGTGGATGAAGCAGACCAAGGGAACTGTTGTGGTTCATATTGTCTACGAGGAGGATGAGGTCTCAGATGAGTTGGCTGAGTACAAGAGGCAGTTGGAGGGGTATGGTGCCCTGGTGAAGCTCGTGGAGGCTGGGGATGCAAAGTGTGTGCTGAAGGCCCAGTTGGTGCGGCTGTTTGCTTTTGAACTACCAGAGGTAATGTTTAAAATCTATTAGAGCTATTCAGATAACTGCAATTAATATTAACCAGATCTCGCTGTCGGACGTCGTGGTCACTGCTGACGTGGACGCCTTCATCGCCACCAAGGACATGCTCCAGCCCATCCTCTCCCAGCCCACCAAGAGCATCTGGATCTACCGCTACGAGCTCACCCTCGGCACCGGCTACACATTCATGATGCCGTTCATCGGCGCGAAGGCCAACGTCTGGAGGGACATTCTCCACTATGATGAGCATAAGGGAGATGTCAATGCCATGATTGCGTTCTATAAGCAGAAGATGAAGCTGGATGACGGGTATACGTGGGATATTGACCAGCATATTGTGTCGCATAGTATCTTGGATAGTGGATTGTGCTCGTTGCCGAGGAAGAACAAGCTTTGGGAGGAGGTCAAACTGAAACCAAAGTGAGTCATTGAGCCGTTAAATGTATTAATTTATGCTAAAATGATTTTGTTTACAGCGTGTTTAACGACTTCAAAACATGCTGGCATGGCAGCGGCATCTACGAGGATTGCAACAACAAACTGTGGTCTCGGAATGTGATGATTCGGTATTACGGCGGCAACTGCAAGTGGTGGCACTTCTACCCCGACGAGCGGTACGAGCAGCTCAAGAGCAAGTTTGATGAGATTTTGAAGGGAGCGAGTGAGAGTCGGGTGTTGAGCGGGGCGCTGAGCGGGGTGAGGGCCATCATGGGCAGGAAGGTCATCAAGGTCTGACGAGTCATGTTATCGATTATACCGGTTAAAGAGTGTTACATTCAGAAATATAAATATAAAGTTCAATAATAGTTTAAATTAACATCTAGATTAAAAATTCGGATGGAGTAGATCACTAGCCTTTGCTAGCAGCAGCAGATGTAGATAACGCCCTCGACAGCATTCAACTTGCCCAGTGGCAAGCCCTTGTAGATGGAAAGTACTCTGCCAAGCACCCTCGGCTCGGAGCACATGATGGAAGTGACAGTCACAAAACGAAGCATAATATTGTCAAAGCTTGGATTGTCAATTAGAAAGTGAAGAGGAATAAAAGACACGATGCTAATGCAGGGGGAGTGTGAAGAGGGCCGTTCTTGGCCCAGAGACTCATGACCACATTTGTACCCATCAAATTTGTTGAGTCAAATGAAGCTGAGATTGATAGTGACAGCAAGTGATAACGGTATTGTGATCTACCAACAAAACAGAACGAGCAGCGCCTAGCACATGACCTATCCGCAATATACCACCTCCCCCAGTGGACACTAGGACCAGTATCAACCCATGCATATGTGACCTTGACCTCCGTTGTGCAAACCTAAGTGACAAGCTGCTATCCGCACCGTATAACAATTAAGGATGACGTGAAGCTGGGCCAGGATGAGAGGAGGAGGGTGAAACAACATTAGCGGAGACACGCAAGACATGGGTGGATGTCCGGAAAGAGGAGTTGAATGAAGGAGAGTTGTTATATTTGGCTCTCAGAGAGTGAATAGGAAATATACTAATAGTACAGAGAACGTGCCGGATTGCATAATGTTTTGATTTGAACTTTTGTGGCAGAAGTAGTATGAAGTAGATTAGATACTATTTTGGGGCAGTGCTACGTAGAGAGAGAAAAAGGCAAGATAGCTGTTAATTTTAGAGTAAGCAACGTGCAAATTACATTAGCCTGTGCTGTCCACACAATCAGTAGTAAGTACAAGAATGGTTTAAAAGTGCTTTAAAAGCTTTTAGATGAAAATTATTGGGGAGCAGAAAAAAATTATGGCTAGTTAATAATTGGAGAGCATATCATCAAACGTATCATCCAGTTCATCAGAGAGCTTCTTGACCTTAAGTTTCTCCCTGTAAATCTCATCCTCAATGTCGTCAATACGGTGATTGAGCTTGGTAATGTTCATCTCTCCATATTCATAGCGGGCCTCTGCAATCTTGAGGCGCTCCATGAGGAGGTGGATTTTGTCAGTGAGTTTCTCTTCCCTCTCTGTGGCCTTCTCAGCAGAGATCTCCAGCTGCTTCATATTCTCACCAACAGCTTCCAGTTCATTCTCAACATCCTTCAGCTTGTTCTCGGCAAGCTGGGCTCTCTCCAGTGCCCTGGTTAATTCATCCTCCTGAACTCCAAGCTTCCTTGAAAGCTCATCCAATTTTTGCTCATTATCATTTGCCATCTTGTTGGTCTCCCTCAGAGTCTTGTCTATCTCCTCCAATTCAACCTCGTTCCTCATAGTCTTGTTCTCAAAATACTTAACCTTCTTCAAAATCCCATCTGCCTCCTTGGAAGCCAAAGCAAGCTTGGTGACGGTGTCAGCAAGGGATGTTACAGCCTTCTTTGCCTCATCTTCCATGAGCATGACACGCCTGGACAATGCGCTGACCTCTTCTTCAGCAGCCTTGTATGCCTTTTCCTTTTCCTCCAGTTCATCCAATGTCTTTGTCAACTTGTCATTGGTCTCATCATAGTCAGATTCATAGAAAGTAATCTTCTTTCCAAACTCTCTAATATCAGCCTCTGCCTTGTCGTTTTTCTTGGTGGCTTCTTGAGCCTCAGCCTCATACTTGCTGATAGTGGAGAACAGTTGGTCGGTCTCATTTTTGAGAGATTGCATCTTCTTGCGGATAGCGTCCATCTTGATTTACTGCGGCTATAAGAGATAAAACGGGGGAGAAGACAACATAAGACCAATCCTTTACTACAAGCTTGCTTGCTCACTTAATAAATCTTGTCATCCGACTGGTTTAGTTGTTTGGCAGCAGCCTTTAAAGTGGACTCCACGGTTCAGCACTTTCTTCATGTTTATGTTGTTGGATTTTTGGCACAGGCATGTTCTTTTGTATTTTATACAGGTATATTAGAGACCATATATATAAATAATTACATGAATATTTCAATAGTTTTGGAAAATAAATTGCTTTTATTGGTATTTTTATCGAGCCTTTATTTTTATGTACTTTTAGGTGAGATTGATTGGGCAACTAGCAGGGTGGATGTTTTATTATAACCTTTATTCATGTACATCCATAGGGAAAAATTTAAGTATTAGTTAGTTTCACCTTTAAATTTTAGGAGAGAACGTGTAGTTTTAATTTGGTTATTGGAAATGCCATATACATGCAACCACAAAAGGTTTAAAAGATATGAACATTCATCAATTGTATATTGTGTATCATGCAAACCAAAATAATGAGGCAACTCGGCATAGCTAATATTTCCTTTCAAAGCTGCTGTTTATTTTCTGGGTTTAAGTTGTCAATACGGACTGGATGCCATTTCCTTCTAATAGTTGGAAAGCATGTCATCAAACGTCTCCTCAAGCTCATCAGATACCTTCTTAATCTTGAGCTTCTCACGGTAGATGTCATCCTCAATATCATCAATGCGATGGTTCAGCTTGGTAATGTTCATCTCACCATACTCATAGCGGGCCTCAGCTGTCTTTAACTTTGTCAGCAAAGAGTGGATTTGCTCCTTCAGCTTCTCCTCGCGCTGCTGAGCCTTCTCAGCAGAGATCTCAAGCTGCTTCATGTTTTCTCCAACAGCAGCCAGTTCCTCCTCAAGTTGAAGAATCTTGGCCTCTGAAGACTCGGCCCTTTCAATTGAGCGCTTGCATTCCTCCTCCTGAACTCCCAAGCGACGGGTCATCTCATCCAGCTTCTGCTCTGAGTCATTGGCCATCTTCTTGGTCTCCCTCAGAGTCTTGTCCAACTCCTCAATCTCAACCTCATTACGCATAGTCTTGGTTTCAAAATACTTGACCTTTTTAAGGATGCCATCAGCCTTCTTGGAAGCATAGGCCAGCTTCATGACAGTGTCAGCCAGGGAGGTGTCTGCCTTCTTAACTTCCTCCTCCAGGAGCGCTTGACGCCTTGTCAGAGCATTGACATCCTCCTCAGTGGTCTTGAGGTTCTTCTCCTTCTCCTCCAGAGAAGCAGTGGTGGCCACCAGCTTGTCATTGGTCTCATCAAAATCGGACTCATAGCTAGAAATTTTCTTGCTAATGTCACGAATGTCGCAATCACATTGGTTTGCAAGATCATTGGCCTCTTTTGTCTCGCATTCCAACTGACTGATGTTTTTCATCAGGTTTTCAGTTTCAGTCTTGAGCGACTGCATTTTCTTCTTAATGGCATCCATGTTCTGTGGGTGGGATTAATGAAAGAAGAGGGAAAGAAAGAAAGAGTTAACAATAACATTTCGAAAAACCTAACAATGTTGAAACGGCAAAGGAGGATGGTGCTCAGCGAATCCTTATTCTCATTTGCGGGGTGTAAAACTCAAGGACAGGCACAAGACGGTCAATTAAGAAAATGAGACGGTGAAACTTTTTTCACACACGATTCTTGCAACGAAATATTTTCGAAACATTAATTTCGTCAAGAAAATTTGCATTTTCAATAAGATAGATAATGTAATTGTGTCTTGAAAGTTTATGGCATATTTATGTAGGCTATGCCGTGTTGTTATAAGCATTTAAATGTATTGGATCAGGAAGATAGTGGACATGACATACTGTAAGCATTTAACGTGGGCTCACACTGGTATTGTACGGGTATTGCTTCTCAAATGTTAACTCACACAACTACAATACACCCATAATGTTAGTCAATGGTTAAGTCGCGCATGGTTAAAACATTGCTCCTCTGTATTGAAGATGTTTTATAAAGAAGCCTGCTTTGCGTTGGGATGGAGAAGATATCTGTTGTGGCGTTAAGTATGGATATATATTTCTTTGGTTATTATAATATGGTTACGAATATCATATGTGTGTACGTGTCTATAGTTACCATATGCAAGTGGGCACAATTTTGCATATTGATGGCATCATCATGGCTAAATATAATCATCGGCAAGTTAATATTATAATATAATCTCTATAAATGGTGTGTGCTTTGTTAAATGTTCATTAAACCCTTCCCATCATTTTTACAGCTCCTAGATCTCCTCCCTAGTATCTTGTGAGCATATCATCAAATGTGTCGCTGAGCTCATCTGACACATGCTTGATTTTGAGCTTCTCCCTCACGATCTCATCTTCAATGTCATCAATCCTAATGTTCAGCTTTGTAATGTTCATCTCTCCATACTCGGCCCGCTTGTCTGCCTCCTTGAGGCGTAGCACCAATGACTTGATGTGCTCCTTGAACTTCTCCTCCCTTGACAGTGCCTTCTCTTCAGCAACCTCCAGCTGCTTCATGTTCTCTCCAACAACCCTCAGCTGCTCCTCAAGAGCAACATTTTTATCCTCGGCCAATGCTGCTCTCTCCAGACCTCGCCGCAACTCCTCTTCAATGACACCCAGCCTCCTGGAGATTTCATCAAACTTCTTCTCAGAGTCTTCACACATGAATTTGGCCTCCTTAACCTCCTTGTCAAGCTCTTCCAGGAGAACCTCGTCTGTAAGATTCTTGCTCTGCAGGACCTTCACCCTCCTAGCCACTGAGTCAGCTGTCTTGGAAGTGTGACACAGTTGCATAACTGTGGAAGCCAGCTCATTGTCCCTCCGCTTGACCTCTTCCTCCAACAGTAACATCCTTCTGCTGAGATTGCCGACATCCTCCTCAGCCGACTTCCAATCCTTCTCCTTCTCTTCCTCCCTGGTGATGGCCCCAGTGTACTTCTCGCTAACCTCATCATACCTGGCCTCCACACTGCTCAGCTTCTTCTGCAAGTCCCTGATCTCAGCATCAAACTTGTCAGCCTTCTTGTTTGCAACAGAGGCCTCTGCTTCCAGTGTGTTTGCTTTGGACATCATGGAGTCCGTCTCCACTTTGAGGGAGTGCATCTTCTTGCGGATGGCGTCCATGGTGAGGCTGGGGAAGTGGGAGAGGTGGTGGTGGAAGTGGAGGAGAGCAGGCAAGGGAGGGGGAGAAGGAGGAAACGAAACCTAGCTCTTCAACCAGCTCTGGGTCCACCTTGGGGGAGAATGGAGAAAAAGAAGAAGAAGAAAGCTGCAAGTTGGACTTGTGGATGGAGGAGGGCAACAACGGCTGAGTACAAAAAAGGGCTGCTCCCCTGCCATGGGCTAACATTTGTCTGTCTATTGGGGTTTCGTCATGATATAAAATAGTTTTGATGATGTATGTATCGAGGATGCAATGCAAAGCGGGCATCGCAAAAGGGATTTGAGTTAGTTTAGTCAGTCGGTGGGTTAAATATGTTTTAAAACTAATTACAACTATTCTACATTAAACTGAACTACGGCAAACATCTTCGTTTCTTTAACAAACTCGAATTTGTATAATTTGTGTACATTTATTTTTATTTTTAGTAGTTGTTGCACAGCAGACTAGCCATCGACTTCTGAATAAAGCTCTTTGCCGAGTCTATCATGGCGACCTCCTGCGTCTGGAGGAAGTAAATGCCAACCCCGTTCACCATCGTATTCGCAAACGCTCCCAGGTTGTTAAACCGGAAGTCGATATCATCATAACGGAGCGGGAAGCCCAGCTTGGTCACGATGACATCGCCGTCGTGGCACTTTGCCGCCTCAGCTGGCACTGCCAGCCTTGGCTGGACAGACCAGTCGAGCTCAGCGTCGACCTCAGCTGAGCTGTCCTCATCCGGGTCAGTGATTTGAACGAGGTCCACCTGGAATCCAATGGTGGCGTTGAGCAGGGTAATGTTGAAGTCCTGCCTGCCTTGACTGTCCAGCTGCCACCAGCCGACGGTGCCCTTGAGCGCGTACGAGCCGTTCAGCAGCAGCTCCGAAAAGTGGAACGTCAACTCAGCGGACAGGTCGGTCAGATTCTCGTTTCGAAGCACGCTAAACGAGGGCGGGGGTAAAAAAAACTTTTGTCGGGGGTACAACTAGTCAATTCTACCTGCAATGTGTAAGATTGATGGTGGACAAGCCGTAGATCTTAATCCCGTCCATCTCGACGTCCGCCGAGTACGAGGCTGACGTCTGCGACACCTTGATCGGCTCCTTCAATTGGCTGTCCACGTCCAGCGGGTCGATTGGCAGCCCTGACACGGATCCGTTCAACGCAATCTGGCTCTTGAAGTCACCCCACGTCTGCCGTAGCAGCTGCTGCAGCAACACGTCCGGGTACTTTGGCTCTGGCAATGTGCAGTTTGTTCCGTTGTTGGCAATGCAGTCCTCCGGGGACATTTCATCGAATAGGGAGCTGTCGTCCTCGTCCCCAAATTCCTCGAACGCCATATCATCAAAGAAATCGTCGCCTTCGTCATCGTTGGTGTTTTCCTCGTCTTCGTCCTCGAATGAGAACAAGTCCTCCTCGACCTCTGCTAGCTTCCTGCCCTTCTCACTGATGCTGCCGCTGGTGCAGCCAAGTAGGCTGATCAGGACTAGCAGGAGTGTGAAATAGAGAGAAGCCTTCATTCTGAGGGGCTTAAATCTTCTATTCAAGGCCTTGGTGGAGCCTCTGTATGAAATATAAAGGAGAAGAGGGTTGCAGAAGCGACCACCAGGCAACTACAGCAGCCAAATCCTTCAAGAGACCTAATCACCGACGAAACGAAGTGCCAAAATGGGTTAAAATGGTTAACAAGTGCTCAGCATGCTGTTGCACTTTAGGTCAGTTGGGTAAGTAAAGTTTAGGTTTTTTTAGCTGTTTCCATATCCCGTTAACTTTATGCAACCCGCAGATTTTAAGGTGATTCTATGTGCCAAATCTATTTATAACTTTGAGGTGTTGTAGGGTGTTCGTATTTCAATCAAATTAATGATAAATAGGGTGACATACTGGGTTCTGTTTAGGCAACTATCTGGGGAATTTTCAAAGTATTTACCGTTTTTTAAAGCGCGTGTTCGGGGTGGGAAAGGAAAAGCGTTTAAACGGAGTTTATCTTGATTAATGAGACTTTTGGGGGCGTTTTTTAAGAGATATCATTTTAATGAATGCTAAGCACGATATATAAATATGGGCTAATTAACTTGCAGGATTTGGTGTGTAATGTTTTCTGTTTTAAACTATAACCGTTGAGTGCTTGAACATACCTTGGGTTGTGCAGTAAACTGATCCCTTGGCGAAGAAGAAGAAGAATATATTAACCGACTTTAAACAGGAGCCTGAGTCTCTTCGGAGGTGTAACGGGCGACTAAATCAACTGGGGGGATGATGATGATACTCGCACACACACAAGGACAGCTAGCTGCGACGACGGCGGCGCCTTCGATGCCAGAGGAGGAGCAAGTTTTGTCTTGCAAAAGAAAGGAAGAAATGACCCATGAGAATTATGGGGAAGGAAAAGCAAAAATCCCCACGAATTCGGAAGAAGACGAAGAATAACGGGTTCTCTGTTGTCTAATTGAAGACGATGATTGAAGAATGAACGTACTGTCCTGGATGAATGGCCAGTCTATGTCTCGTTAAAATGCGTCTATTTTTCTCGGCGGGTCGCCGCCGAATGCGACACTTTGTCATTCCCGATTTCCATTGTAACAATCTGCTCCTCCTCAGCTTCTACAGGGACTGAGAAAGCAGCAGCAGCAGCACCTGCTAACACAGGCTTTACCTTGTGAGATATGACCTGAGATGCTCAGCTTATTTTTTGCTGCTACGAGCTTTGCATGCATAATAATATATAAAGGGTGTGAGGGAAGAAGATGACTTTTTGTGTCTTCTGGAAAGAAGACAAAAGCAGGAGAAAGTCTCTTCATGGTGTGACTTTTCCCAATTTTAATTGAAGGTGACTTTCTTATTTTTGGGAGGTGAAAATATGTCCGTAAAATAGATGGGCGGCGGTAATTACGCACGAATAGTTTTCATGACTAAATGGTTATTGTCCACGTTGAAAATAGTGCTTCCTCTCACTCCTAAAACGACATACTGACGTCAGTCCTGTCCTGTCTAGGTCGTAGGTCAATTTCATTATTTTAGGTAGTCGACCCGCAGAAAACACTTTTTGCGACTTCCACCGGCGACACCTAGATTACACATATAATGATGATACATCTTGAGGAGGAGGTGAACAAAAAGGAGAAGAGAGAGGTTTGCCAACATTCTTCTTTTCACGGATGCAGTGTATTCGTCTGCTGATCATCGTTCAAGCCGAACTTTTTTTAGGAGAACATAAAGAATGTATATGTGCCAACAATGTATCGGGGAAGTTTAAATAGGGGGAAAGCAGTTCAAAATCACTATTGCTTCATGGTTAGAGAAAGTGACAGCTCAGAGCTGTGCAAAAAAATAATTTCCCAGTACAGTGACTAAAGTGCAAGGTTAGGACCCTATTTTATGCCATTATTTCCAGTAGAAGTCCACTGTAAGAAACAAGAAAGCGCATATCATCTCCGAAAACAGAATCAAGCTACATTTCTTTCCCCGCAAAAACAAGGTCGGGATTAAATGCATTGTTGACGATATCAAGATTATTTTAACATTCCTCGATTTAAGAGGTGGATCCAATCTTGGAGGTGGGATTTCAAAAGCAGACTCGTAAAATATCTATTATCTTCAAAAGTGGCCACGACAGTTTTGTTCTGCTCCGTCGGAATTTAACAAGAATGTCGCAGCTAATTCGATCACAGGGCTAAATATTTGTACAATATTTTGAACCAATAAACGTCGGAATGCGTCGTTTTAAAAGTCAATTTTCATATATTCTTAATTTAATTTGCACTGATGCGTGCGTTTGGAAGGTTATGAAGTAAATAAATGCGTCAATCACAAGTTGGAACTATGCGCCTCCTCCTCCTTCTTCTTTGGAGGACTCTCATCACTCATCTTCATGGCGTCGTCACCAGCCTTGTTGTCGTCCTCCATCTCCTGGGTCTTGTTCACGTCCTCGTGAGACATGTTCATATCTTGCGACATCGGCTCTTCCTCCTCCTTCTTGTCCTCGGAGATGCTCATATTGGACTCCTCTGGCTTGGAATCTTCATCCTTGGACGGGTTCTTGTTCTCTTCCAAGGTGGTAGCGTCCTTAACCGGTGTGGTAGACACGGCGTTGGAAGCGTTCTTCTCCTCGCTCTGCTCTTTCTTATCGCCGCCAGCTCCTACTTCCTTCTCTGCACTCGGTTTTCCGTCTTCATTGGAGACCTCCTCCTTACTGCCCTTGGAACCTTCTTCCTCCTCCTTCTCAGGTGCCTTGACCTTGGGTTTTGGTGCCGGAATCGGGAAGTACTTCAGCATCTCCCACTCGTAGATGTCGACGTCCTTTTGCAGGAAGAGACAGAACACGACGCGGTCGATCTTGTCTGGGTGCTCGAGGAGGAAGCTCTTCACTGTGGCTAGGGCGACTTGGCAAGCGCTCTCGTTCGGATAGCCGTACACGCCGGTACTGATGCAGGGGAACGCCTAGAAGACAATAGTATTAGTATATCTTATAGTGTAAGGCGTTTGGCTTCTTGTCCTTACGATCGTCCTGAACCTGTTCTTTACAAGGACCTCAAGCGACCTCCGGTAGCAGCTCTCCAGCTCTTCCTCGTATTCACCCATCGGCCCCACCGTGTGGATGACACTCTTTGCAGGGAGCTTGTACGCGCCGGTGATCTTGGCCTCCCCCGTGGGACAGCCCTTGGCAGTCAGGCACTCCTCGTAGAGCAGGTCACCGGCGGCCCGGTGGATAGCGCCATCAACTAAAACAATTAACTTCAGTCTAATTGCTTAATGCCATCTTCCTGATTCCGTTACCTCCTCCTCCGCCGAGCATTCTGGTGTTGGCCGCGTTGACGATGGCGTCCACGCCCAGCTTGGTGATGTCGCCTCTGTAGATGGAGACTTTCCTGCTCAGCCTGACCTCTTCATCATTGGCAGGAATGGCTGCAAAGGAAAGCACATTAGTCGTCCAGTCTCAGTCCTAACTTTCAATATTGTGTTTTTTCGTACCAGCCTCCTTGTGTCTCCTGCCCTTCATGACGAGCTTGAAGTATGCCAGCCATGTGGGGACATCCTTCAGCCTGTCTGCGTTCTTCTTCTCCAGGCGCTCCTCCCAAGCATCCGAGGAGAGTTTGCTGAGGCGCTCTAAAAAGGAATTTTGCATAAACCCACAGTTCTCAACATATACCACATTCCATATTACCTTTCTCTGTCTGCCACGGTCCCCCTGATGCCCTCCTTTTGGACCAGCCGAATGCCATGATGGATGTGGAAGCGCCGGTCAAGCAGGTGCGGGAAGGGAATTTGAAGCAGCCGAGCGTCTAAGGGGAGCAATGAAGGTTAATTATTTTAATAAATATGGGAGATATTAAACACTTTGGGGTTAGTAAAAAGTTAATGAACGCACTCGTACCCGTTTCATTTTAATGTGTGTGTTACAGAGTGTCGATGCGAGAAAGGTTCTGATCGTGCACGTGGTTGAGAAGATGAAGATGAAGAAGCAGAGAGAGCACTGACACTGAAAATGAGATTGAACGAATGCGCTCAATAATGAAGCTCAGTGAAGGTGAGTTCACCAGTTTTAACCAATTTATTGATAGTCCGCTGTGAAATCGGGGATTCCCCGGGTAATAATAGATTTCGGGAGTAATTTTCACGGTGTTTTCCACATCGCGTGTGTAATATTCTTACCCGAGATATCGTTGGCAAAATGGTGCGAATGTAGCTTTTATGATGCAGGATGAAGAAAAGCGTGTTATCTTTTTAGCAAGGCGTTTTAAAACTTTTTCTGCAGCTTGTTCGCTTTTCGTTTTCTATTTTTCTGCCTCAGTCGCAATGTTTTGTTTTGTCGCGACTTATTTAATCGATAACATTGCGCTCGCTAGATGGCGTTTGCGGCGAACAGTGGCGGAGAAAACTTTGGCTGCCGAGATCGAGCGCCATCTAGCGGGAATGAATCCGAATCTTCAGATTAAAGAGCATTTCTTTCAATCTAGTTTTCAGCATGAATTCATACGAGGAATCTTGTTACTAACCAACCGCTTTAATGAAACATTTTAATAGTAGAATGTATTTTTACATTAATTTATTATAATAATGTGACTTTCTTTATATAATGTAAAATGCCTGCATTTAACAAAATAGCCGAGTTATTACGGGCAAATTGTACACGTATGCCATTTAAATGGCCAGGCCAACATTTACAAAGTGGGCTTGGTGCTGGGTGCGGTCGAGCTGACGATGGCAACCCAACGAAGGATCTAAACTACCCTGTAGAACCTTATCACAAGAGAACAAAGACAAATTACCACTGAATTATGCAATACAACCCCTGTCATGGCATATTTGCAATGCATTGAAGCCCCAAAAGTGGCTCTATTTTCCACCATGAGCGCTTCCCTCGGCAGCTTTGGCCGGATCAATATGGAGGTTGGCGTAGGAATCCGCCATTGTATCCGCTCAGCCGAGGTGCGGCCGGACCGGCTGGGATGAGTCATGGAGGTCGGCTCGACGAGCAGCTCGGGCGGACGGGCAGGGCCAGGCACAAAATGGGAGGAGCCCAAGTTGTAAAACGCGCACGGATGTTCTGTATGTGTGTGACAAATATGGAGGTGCAATATCAAAAGCATAATGGAACCAGTTATAGCCTCAAGAAAATGGCACTACATTGGAATGATGAGATTATGGAATGGTCGTATTATCAAATAGAGAGTAGTAATACAATGTAGCTTTGAATGAGAGACTATGTATTGAGTGCTTTCGAATTTTTACAATTCTTCATTATATAGGAAGGGGTCTCCTCCGACTTTTGTGAAGGAGAAACGAATGACGAAGCCATTCCATGCAGCAGTTCATTTTCTCCTCCTTCTACAGCTAAGCTTGTATATGTGTTATTTTTGGCCCTGGTCGCTGCTTGACTTGGCCTTAGCTGAGTCATATATATGCAGCACTTCCTCTGTTTCCCCTTCTTCTCGCTTGCCACTGGCGATGGAGTTCTGTCTTTCTTGTATCTACCCGTATATATGGCGTCCGCTTAGCCTGGCATAGCTTCTGCTGCTGCACTCGGATCTGCTTTGCCCAGCTAACATTGCTCAAGAGACCGAATCCAGCCAGCCAGCAGTGCTGAAGAGACCGAAGAAGAGAAGAAGACTACACCAAGTACTTAGCAAAAGAAGGAGGAGAAGCACCGAAGGAAGGAAGCCGCTCCTCTCTTTCTTTCTCTCTCTCCTTCTCTTGTGCACTGTCGACGACACACTTCGATTCTCTCTCTCTCTCTTTCTCTTTCTGCCTAAGCTGCAGCGGCTGCACCTCCAAAGTTCCAACTCCATCCATCCCAAAGACAGAGTCTTGCACTTACGGCAAGCCAGGAGGAGCAGGAGAGGACGGAGTAGAGGGAACAAGACCTCAAAACACGGAAACCCAGCCTACACTAGTGAAGTGTGCCTGCCCCGAGTGCAGCTAGCTCTACCCCAACCTAGGGGCGGATGGCAACAACACTGCCAGTTGAACGAGATTAGTACCAGAGTGTCAAGTGTGGTTGTGGGTTGGTGTGAGTGTTAGTGTTAGTGTTACCGGACTGGGTGTAGTAGCCCAACTCCTGTCATCAGTGCAGGGAGCAGTGATTGCGTGAGTGGGTGCCGTTGAGGGAGCCACGCCCAGTGGGCGAATACCACGGAGACTACACTGGTGAGGGCTGCTGGGAAAACATAAGAGCTTCTGATTGGTTATGCTGGGAATGTTCATAATATTCAAAATGTCAATTTATGTTTGATATTCTTTGTAAAATGGCCGTTCGAATGTCCCACGTTGTCGTGCATCAGCCTGAAAATCCGGATCAAAGAGATCTATTCTACTTTAACAAGTCTATTTTGGCGTGACACCGTTAGAGCAGAAAATGGATCTGATGAGAAAATGGAGATATAGAGATGGAAAAGGATTCGCAGAAGCCAATTTTGACTGCCAAAATGTAGTTATTCCAGCAATGTTGAGTAGATATTTGCACAAATGGCGCATACTTCTAAATCCATCATAGCATTGCCGAAGTTTACCTAGTCTACTATGCAATAACAGTCCAGCATATCTTTTATTCTGTACAAAATGAATCTTTCTTTGTGTTTCCTGTAAGCACATATTCTATATTGGCATCAGCAATGTCTGCAAAATGTTCCTTTTCAAGCTTTTGCAATAACCTCAACTTCATGTGTCTGCTTCTCCGAATCATCTGCATTCACAGCGCCTTCTTCTGTATTAAGTGTCAATGTTCGTCAGTTGCTCCGCCATATAATTTTCCGAGTTAAACTTCCATGAGTCACTTGTGCATTTCCCTTGCAAAATGGAATGGAACCTTGAGAGAAACTTCATATAAGTTTGACCATTGTTAACTTCTGACGCCTATTGTTTGCACAAAAATGCCCAGAAAAAGTCAACAATGACATGGTGGATAAAGAGGCAACTATGGCAAATGTACTTCAAGTGACGAAGCCGCCTTTTATAAGCACTCAAACGCCGGTAAATCTACCTTGCGTTTGCTTACATGTTTCTCAAATGATGAGCTTTCCCCGGGCAAGATTTTTACCCCCATCTCCTCCTCCTTCATTTCCTCCTCGTTTTACAACTGCACCTTTGTTGCTTTCTACGAAATATTCTTTTTCCACAACAGATGTGAGGCTGAATGAGAAGAAAGTGCCAAAAACGAACGAATATAGCGAGGCTTGTTTAGAGATTATATTCGCTCTCTCTCCGCTCCAATTGACGAGAGGAAAGAAAGGCAGACAAATTATAGATCTCTGTAGAGAGCTCTGAATGATGGGTTAAAACTTTATTGCTATGCCGAATGTATCTTCATTCCATGCAAGCGGCATGCACTTAAAAGTCAATTGATTTCAACAAGCTCTCGACGATTTTTGCATTTTGCTAGCATTTTTATTCTGTATGTTCTCCACTGCTGAATATATTGACATCACGCAGCGGAGTCGAGAAAAAAAAACAAGTTTTCGGCTGGAGAGAGTGATATAAACATGATGGGGAAGCAGCAGCAGAAATATAAGATTATATGAGTTATGTGTGAGAGGAGGAGGAGAAATCTGCTTGTCAGTTTGTATCAAAGTCTAGCTTCTGTGTTGATGAAATGAGTTTGAATTCCACCGTATAGACAAGGATAAAAGCAGGCTCAATGGAGGCCAATCCTCCCTTGTAATTCAAACCCCAGTATTCAAACATTCATCAAAAAAGCGCTGCTTTGCAAAGTCATCGAGAGTTTGCTTTCTCGCTCTGTTTGTACTCCAGCAGCAGCTCTGATCGATGGGACGATGAGCATGTCATCCAAAAAGCTTTTGAACATGCTTTAAATGATGATGGTTCTGCCGCTATTCATACAAGAAGCGCTGACGAGGATCCGATTTGCATTGTAAGATGCATAAGCTTTAGGAGCCAGTTTGTTTAAGAGCATGCAGCGATGTCCCTTCGGGGCGTGAACAACATAGTTAAAGTGCTGAAAATGTCGCACAGTCATTGACTGTCTTCTTTTCGCTGCTTCCATATCGACCTCGTCTACTTTTATCCCCCAGCAGCTTCATGAGCGAAGTGTACGAACCACGAAGCGATTTACATGCAAGCAACACATTAGGGAGACGACGACGACGAGAAGAACGGAGTCGGTGACTTTCGTATCCTCTGCCGACTCATTTTCGCATGTAGGGCACACAGGGGAAGAGGAGAGGGAAGCACGAGTTTAATGTAAATTAGGGGAATATATTATAATTACGACCGCAATGAACGCTGCTGTTTTCTCTCTTCGCCCCCACGTTTGAATTATATACCCGTTGTTAGGCTGTCCCAGTTTTGCAATGCTGTATAGAGTGTAACCAAAACATGTTCTTTCTTCTTCTTTCTCTTCTGGCCCTTTTTGTCATTTTATTACCCCCAGAATAGACCTTCTTTTAGCGGAAACAGGCTCTCAAAATATAACCCACCATGTATCATGTCAATCGAGTTTCTCTCCTCTCTTCACAACAATGCCTGGCTGTGTTATATAGAGCAGCTAGCAACTGTAGTACGTACACTGGTTGCAGAAAGAAGAAAGAACCAAAAAGGGAAAGCCTTATTTTTTCTCTAGCTGTGACTGATGAAGGCCACACGGCCTCGGCCTTTTCTCGGGTAGAGAAAGGCCAAGTGTATACATAGTATACATAGCTCAGGCTGGTTCGGGTGGATGGTTGGAGAGAGGTATAAAACGGAAGGAAGGAAGGGGAGAGCCAGCAAATACGCGCTCAATTTCAGTCGGGAGGTGTGGCACTCTCCTTTACTCTTCTTCTTCTTTCTTCTCTGTTGTTTATGACGCGGAAAATCCCCTTTTATATTAGGATTACGGAGCCAAAAGTAAACGATTCTTTTGCTGCAATGAGATAACTTTCTTTGTTCTTTGCAGACTCCTTCAAGATGACTACCGACATCAGCGTGGGCGTCCGGTGGGACCCGCTGAACCAGCAGCAGGAGAACAACGGCGGCGGCAACAACGGCGAGGGCGGGGATTTCGAATTCGATTATGACGGTGGAAACTCGTCGTCGAGGCTCTTTGAGAGGTCGAGAATCAAGGCGCTTGCCGGTGAGTAGCAAATATACGTTTTCTTCAAGATAAAGAATGCAAACATGACAATGAATAAGGATTTTTACAAGCAAACATAATCCCCGTAAGGCGCTAAACACGGGTAGAAATCAGAGATAGGCGCTGAATAATCTCGATTGAATTACAAAGCAACTCTATCGGCAGCAGCAGCATCCACGCCCCTCAGTCCGTTGTAATCTACACCGCCATTTTTATTCTCACTTTTTATACTATTATCGCTTTTTAGAGTGTTGTTAAATACAGTGAACGGGTGTGTAAAAATCGAAAGTATTAAGCAATGGAGATCTTAAAGACTCCAATAAAGAAACGCCGTCGACGGCACAAATCTCGAGTGCGGCAGTTTTACTCCGACTACAACTCAGACTTGGAATCGTCCTCGTCCAGCGAGGGCTCGTTTGAGTTCGCCAATCCCGATGTGTTCACATTCCGTGGGGTGCCCAAGAGCCCCAAAATGCGGCCTGATCACTTTCACCGCCCTAGCCCCCGGCATGACCCGTATTATAGTGACCCGGGTGGGGCTGCCAGTCTGTCCGTGTACTCGCCCGTGAACGGGACCGACTCCCTGGCGAGTCCGCTTCCTGAGCACGTTCCGTTTCCGTCCACTCCGGGGTTGAGTCGGAACCAGGATCTGAAGGACAAGGCGCTCGACATCATCTATCAGAAGAAGATTAAAGATTTGAGAAGTAAAGAGAAAATACGGACAATTATAGGGGGAAATACCCGATTTTAAGTAGCGTTGGAAAGGTCAATTTCAAGAAGATTGTAGCTACTCGGTGAAATACCTCATTCTGTTTCTGGAAAAATTCCTTCTTTCTCAGCCAGTCAGCGTGCATTTTGTTGAGTGATTTCACTCAGCGTCTAAGTTGATTTTCCATCTTTTTCTGAATTAATTTGACTCAGTGTTTTGATTGGATTTTCTTCTTCCATTTTTTCCAGTCGAGCGTGAGCATGTCCAGAAGAAGACGTTCACCAAGTGGGTCAACTCCCACCTGTGCCGCATCAACTGCAAGGTGCTCGACCTCTACACAGACCTGCGAGATGGAAAGCTGCTGCTCAAGCTGCTCGAAATCCTCTCCGGAGAGCGGCTGCCGAGGCCGACGAGGGGAAAGATGCGAATCCACTGCCTCGAGAACGTCGACAAGGCGCTCTCATTCCTCTACGAGCAGCGGGTGCACCTCGAGAACATGGGCGCGCACGACATCGTCGACGGCAGCCCCAGGCTCACCCTAGGACTCATCTGGACCATCATCCTGCGGTTCCAGATCCAGGAGATCACCATCGACGAGCCGGGACCGGGACAGGCCACCAGGTCCGCCAAGGACGCGCTGCTGCTCTGGTGCCAGATGAAGACCGCCGGATACCACAACGTCAACATCAGGAACTTCACCACGTCCTGGCGCGACGGTCTCGCCTTCAACGCCATCATCCACAAGCACAGGCCGGATCTCATCCAGTACGAGCGGTTGAGCAAGTCCAACGCCATGTACAACCTCAACAACAGCTTCGAAGTGGCCGACAAGGAGTTCGGTCTCGTCAAGCTGCTCGACGCGGAGGACGTGAACGTGGAGAGCCCGGACGAGAAGTCCATCATCACGTACGTGGTCACGTACTACCACTACTTCTCCAAGCTGAAGCAGGAGACGGTGCAGGGCAAGAGGATCGCCAAGGTGGTCGGCATCGATATGGAGTGCGACAAGATGATCGAGGACTACGAGGGGTGCACCTCCGATCTGCTCAAGTGGATCGAGAGCGTGATCGACGCCCTGGGTAACCGCGAGTTTGCAAACTCCCTCAAGGGTGTGCAGGAGCAGCTGGCGCAGTTCAACTCGTACAGGAACGTCGAGAAGCCGCCAAAGTTCATGGAGAAAGGCAACCTGGAGGTGCTGCTGTTCACGCTCCAGTCCAAGATGAGGGCCAACAACAAGACGCCCTACTTCCCCAAGGAAGGAAAGATGATCAACGACATCAACAAGGCCTGGGAGAGGCTCGAGAAATCCGAGCATGAGCGGGAGCTCGCACTCAGGGAGGAGCTCATCCGGCAAGAGAAGTTGGAGCAGCTCGCTGCCAGATTCAACCGCAAAGCTGGCATGAGGGAGACTTGGCTGAGCGAGAACCAGCGTCTCGTTTCTCAGGACAACTTTGGCTTCGACCTCGCTGCTGTTGAGGCGGCTGCCAAGAAGCACGAGGCCATCGAGACCGACATCTTTGCCTACGAAGAGCGTGTTCAGGCAGTTATTGCTGTCGCCAGCGAGCTGGAGGCTGAAAACTACCACGACATTGACCGCATCAATGCTCGTAAGGACAACGTCCTGCGTCTCTGGAACTACCTGCTGGAGCTGCTGAAGGCCCGTCGCAGCAGACTGGAGCTGTCCCTGCAGCTGCAGCACAACTTCCAGGAGATGGTCTACATCCTGGACTCCATGGAAGAGCTGAAGATGCGCCTGCTGTCCGACGACTACGGCAAGCATCTGATCGGTGTGGAGGATCTGCTGCAGAAACACTCCCTGGTGGAGGCCGATATCAACGTGCTGGGCGAGCGCGTGAAGCAGGTCGTGCAGCACTCTCAGCGCTTCCTTGAGGAGGAAGTCAACGAGGGGTACAAGCCGTGCGACCCAAGCATCATCGTCGAACGTGTGCAGACCCTGGAAGACGCGTATGCAGAGCTCGTCCGCCTTGCGGTGGAGCGCCGCTCCAGACTGGAGGAGTCCAGGCAGCTGTGGCAGTTCTACTGGGACATGGCGGATGACGAGAACTGGATCAAGGAGATGGAGAATATCCTCTCCCAGGGCGATATTGGACACGATCTCACGACGATCCACCTTCTCCTGTCAAAGCACAAGAGTCTGGAAACAGAGATCCGCGCTCACGAGACCGCGCTGCAAATGTCCGTCGCTCAGGGCCAGGAGCTCATCGACCAGGGACACTTTGGCGCCGACAAGGTTCAGCAGCGCATTGACGACGTCATGCAGATGTGGGCCTCGCTCATCGAGCTCATGGACACGCGCAAGCGCAGGCTGACGGAGGCCGTGGACTTCCACCAGTTCCTCACCGACGCCGACGACGTGGACACGTACATGCTGGACGTGCTCCGTCTCGTGTCCTCTGACGACATTGGCAAGGATGAGAGCAACGTGCAGACGCTGCTCAAGAAACACAAGGAGATCACGGACGATCTCAAGAGCTACCAGACGACCATCGATTCGCTGCATGAGCAGAGCAAGACGCTCGGTGAGAATGACATGCCCGCCGTTGAGGAGAGGCTGGCTTCCATTGACAAGCGTTACAATGAGCTGCAAGAGTTGGCCAAGCTTCGCAAGCAGCGTCTGCTCGATGCTCTTTCTCTGTACAAGCTGTTCACGGAGGCTGATGGAGTTGAGCAATGGATCACCGAGAAGGAGAAGATGTTGGTGACCATGAAGCCTGGAAAGGACATTGAAGATTGCGAGATTATGAAGCATCGTTTCGACGGCTTCGACCGCGAGATGAACGCTAACGCCAGCCGCGTGGCCGTCGTCAACCAGCTCGCTAGGCAGCTGCTGCACGTGGAGCACCCCAACTCTGAGGAGATCATCAACAGGCAGAACCAGCTGAACCAGCGCTGGGCTGAGCTGCGTGAGAGGGCTGAGGCGAAGCGTGAGGAGCTCGGCTCTGCCCATGGCGTGCAGACCTTCCACATTGAGTGCCGCGAGACCGTCACCTGGATTGAGGACAAGAAGCGTGTGCTGGAGCAGACTGATGAGCTCAAGATGGACCTCACCGGCATCATGACGCTGCAGAGGAAGCTGAGCGGTATGGACCGTGACATGGCCGCAATTGAGGCCAAGCTGAAGGCACTTGAGGCTGAGGCCGACAAGATCAAGGACACTCATCCCGATGAGGCACAGCTGGTTCTCGACCGCATTGCCAAGCTCCGTGGAGAGTGGACCGGCCTCAACTCGATGCTCAAGGACCGCGAGGCCAAGCTCGAAGAGGCCGGCGATCTGCACCGTTTCCTCAAGGACCTGGATCACTTCCAGGCTTGGCTCACCAAGACCGAGTCCGGCATCGCTAACGAGGACTCTCCCTCCAGCCTTGCAGAGGCTGAGAAGCTGCTGAGCCAGCACCAGCAGATCCACGAGGAGATTGACAGCTACACCACTGACTACAACACAATGATGGACTACGGAGAGAAGGTCACCGCTGACCCGTCCACGTTCGACGACCCGCAGTACATGTTCCTGCGTGAGCGGCTGAAGGCCCTCAAGGACGGATGGGAGGAGGTGCACCAGATGTGGGAGAACAGGCAGCAGCTGCTGTCTCAGTCGCTCAACCTGCAGATGTTCAACAGGGATGCCAAGCAAGCAGAGGTGCTGCTCAGTCAGCAGGATCATTTGCTCAGCAAGGACGAGACTCCGACCAACCTGGAGCAGGCAGAGTCGCTCATCAAGAAGCACGAGGCCCTGCTCACAACCATGGAGGCCAACGACGACAAGGTCAACGGTGTGCTGCAGTTCGCCCAGCGTCTGTGCTCAGAGCAGCACTTTGCTGCTGACAAGATCTCCAAGAAGGCTGAGGACATCTCAGAGAGGAGGAACAACAACCACGAGCTCGCACTGGCTCAGCTGGAGAAGCTGCGCGACCAGCTGCTGCTGCACCAGTTCCTCCAGGACTGCGAGGAGCTGCATGATTGGATCCAGGAGAAGAACGTGCTCGTTCAGGAGGACACGTACAGGTCTGCCAAGACCATCCACAGCAAATGGACTCGCCACCAGGCCTTCGAGAGCGAAATCGCCTCCAACAAGGAACGTCTGGATCGTGTCCAGGAGAGCGGCCAGGAGCTGCTCAAGACCAAGCCCGAGATGTCCGAGCTCATCACTCCCAAGATGGAGGAGCTCACGGCCGGCTTCGAGGAGCTGCAGAAGAACACCAAGGACAAGGGCGAGCGTCTGTTCGACGCCAAGCGCGCCGATCTGTACGAGCAGTCTTGCGACGATATCGACAGCTTCGTGATGGACTTGGAGCGCCAGATGGAGACCGAGCCCGAGGGCAACGATCTCACGTCCGTCAACATCCTCATGCAGAGGCAGCAGATGATCGAGACCCAGATGCAGGTCAAGTCACAGCAGGTCACCGAGCTGGAGTCTCAGGCGAGCAAGCTGACCCAGATGGAGCCCGACAAGGAGGACGAGATCAAGGCCAAGAAGGAGGAGGTATCGGCCAAGTTCGAGAAGATGCTTGCCCCGCTGGAGCAGCGCAAGAGGGAGCTGCTCATCAAGAAGGAGATCTTCCAGTTCAAGCGAGACATCGAGGATGAGAACATCTGGATCGAGGAGAAGATGAACCTGGTCACGAGCGATGAGTACGGCAACAGCCTGCAGGCCGTCAACATGCTCATCAAGAAGAACAAGACGCTGAAGTCCGAGATTGACAACCATGAGCCCAGGATCATGTCCGTGTGCCAGGACGGTCAGAGGCTCATTGAGAGCGAGCATCCGGAGGCGGTTGAGTTCCATCAGGATATGGACGAGCTCCTTGAGAAGCTGCAGCACCTCAAGGTCAACTTGGAGACCCGCAACCAGAAGCTGCTTGTGAGCGAGAAGGCTCAGCAGTTCTTCTTCGATGCCAACGAGGCTGAGGCCTGGATGTCTGAGCAGGAGCTCTACATGATGGTCGACGACCGTGGCAAGGATGAGTTCTCCGCACAGAACCTCATGAAGAAGCACGACGCTCTGGAGAGTGCAGTTGAGGACTTCTCCAACAATGTGCGCCAGCTGGGTGAGAGCGCCAGACAGCTCATTGCTGATGGCCACCCAGAGAGCGAGCAGGTCAGCATCAGGCTCGCCCAGGTGGACAAGCTGTACGCCGGTCTGCGTGACCTGGCTGCTGAGCGCAGGGCCAAGTTGGACGACGCACTCAAGCTGTTCATGCTCAACCGTGAGGTTGACGATCTTGAGCAATGGATCGCTGAGCGTGAGGTCGTGGCTGGCTCTCATGAGCTGGGTCAGGACTACGAGCACGTAACTCTCCTGTGGGAGCGATTCCGTGAGTTTGCTCGCGACACCGAGTCCATTGGCGCCGAGCGCGTGGCCTCAGTCAACGAGATTGCCGACTCGCTCATCACCACCGGCCACACTGACGCTGCCACCATCGCGCAGTGGAAGGACGGGCTCAACGACGCCTGGGCTGACCTGGGTGAGCTCATTGACACGAGAACGCAGATGCTTGAGGCCTCCAGAGAGCTGCACAAGTACTTCCACGACTGCAAGGACGCCCTCAGCAGAATCGTGGAGAAGCAGAACTCCATGTCGGACGAGCTTGGCCGTGATGCCGGAGCCGTGTCCGGCCTGACCAGGAAGCACCAGAACTTTGTGCAAGATCTGCAAGGACTTGAAGGCCAGGTCAAGGCCATCCAGGATGAGTCTTCGAAGCTACAGGCCGCTTATGCCGGCGAGAAGGCCATGGAGATCACGAACCGCGAACGCGAGGTGGTCCGCGCCTGGCTCGAGCTGCAGGCCATGAGCGAGTCTCGCAAGAGCAAGCTCAACGACACCTCCGACCTGTTCAAGTTCTTCATCATGGTGCGCAACCTCATGATCTGGATGGACGACCTCACCCGCCAGATGTCGACGTCGGAGAAGCCGCGTGACGTCAGCGGCGTGGAGCTGCTCATGAACAACCACCAGGGACACAAGGCCGAGATCGACACTCGCGAGGACAACTTTGGCGACTGCATCTCGCTCGGCAAGGAGCTGCTCTCACGCAGCCACTATGCTAGCAATGAGATTAAGGACAAGCTTCTGGAGCTGACCAACCAGCGTAACATGATGCTGCACCGGTGGGAGGAGCGCTGGGAGCACCTGCAGCTCATCCTGGAGGTGTATCAGTTCGCCAGGGATGCGGCGGTGGCGGAGGCGTGGCTCATTGCGCAGGATCCGTACCTCAAATCGGGAGAACTCGGAGTAAGATGCACTGCTAAAATTATTTAAAGATCATTGTCTAACTTGGCGTCTTCTTATTTAATTTCAGTACACGATCGACGAGGTGGAGAACCTCATCAAGAAGCACGAGGCATTTGAGAAGGCCGCCGCTGCGCAGGAGGAGAGATTCGCAGCTTTGGAGCGTCTTACAACGGTATGTTAATCAGTTTAATTTCTTTATCATTTGCATATATTAATGTTCTATTTAATTCCAGTTCGAGCTTAAGGAGATTAAGCGCCGTCAGGACGACGAGGAGCGTCGCCGGCAGGAGGACATCGCCAAGCACGCGCCTTCCAGGGACAGACCCGACGGCGGAGACAGGTCCGAGACCGCGTCGCAGAAGTCAGCAAGTGAGTACAAAACAATCAAGCAACTTGAACAGCAACCATAGTCTTCATTAATATAGGAGCGTTTAAGCTCAAAAAGTGACAATCCGAGTTCTTTCATACTAATCAAATTAGGCATGATAATGTGCAAAAAGTTTTCCCCAACGGTATCACGGTCTAACAATCTTACTCTCTCCCTCTTCTCTCTCCCTACTTTATCTTTCCCACTCTCTTCCTAAACGCTCTCTCCATCTATTTCCCCACAAGCAGCAGCTGGACAGCAACAGCAGCCTGGAGTGGCCCGACAAGGCTCCCGCGGTAAGCCCGTCGCACAACCGCAGTCCGCGGCCGTGCAGCAGGCCTCTGCCGAGGGCCGCCGGTCCTCCCAGACCCGGTCACCACCCGGTACAGTCGCCTCACCGGCACCCACGGAGGAGAAAGGTTAGCGGACATATTGTAGGGGGCGTGTGCCGTGTCCTACTCATATGTTTGTTGCCGTTGGTGATGGTCGTTACATTTCCACTCGGTGTCGGTCGCACTCTTTGTTGTTCCATTCGCACCTTGTCCTCCGTCCCAGTTCCAATCCTCTCGCACTCAGCCTCACCGCTCTCTCTCACTTGCATGCATGGTTAGCTTCTCCTCCCGCAACATTCTTTCCTCCCACTTCCTCTCCTCCGCCATTGCCTCCGAGAACATCCTCCAGGACGAAGTTGACGGCTTCTCCACGGAAGTCTCCCAAGTCTCCGAGACACCACTCTTCTTCCTCGGAGGCGTCTCCGGGTCCATCATCATCGGGAAGGCGGCCACTGAGCGGAGCTGAGTCCATGCCAGCCTCTCCGCTCACGTCACCGTTGCTGTCACCTCGGGTGCAGACGAACCCAGGATTTCTCAGTTTGAGAAAACGTGAGACTGAACTCATTCATTTCCCCCTTTCTTTTGCATGATTTTAGTTAATTTAGTTTTAACAATGATTTCGAATGCATTTTAAATTTTTAATGTTTTAATTTGATTCTTAGTAGCCCTAATTGTCCCCTGTGTTATCCCTTATTTTCTATTTTTTTCTTTGCCTGCCTTGTTTAGCTTCTCGTCGCGGCAGTAACGCCAGCGAGAAGAAGGGCGGTCGCTCCAAGTCGAGGGCGAGATCCAAGTCGCCGTTCAGGAGCTTCCGCTGGCCCAAGAAGAGCAAGCCGGACGCGGCCACCGGCGGTGCGTACAGTGACGATGAGGATAATATCAGGGATCTGGGTGAGTACACCAGCACTGATAGTGAGACTTAGTGTTGAAGTTATTTCATCTAAGGTTGAAATATTTAGTTTTGTTTTACCTAGAATTAAGAATGTAAGCCTTAGTTTTAAGACCGTATAACCATTAACAAAATACTCATATAATATTCTATATATTTATTTGTCGTTTAATCTATATTATACTCTCTCTGTCACTCATATCAGGTTCAGGAATCAATTATAAATTAGATATATATTATAACCAAATTCTAATTACTTATATTACTTTTCAGAGCGTTCCGATGCTAGTGAGCTTGAGAGTATGCTCGTTCGTAAGCATGAATGGGAGAGTACGACAAAGAAGACGTCCAACAGGTAAATAATAATTTAACCATACCTTGATTAAAAAAGACTAATATTTTGTCAATTTTAGATCATGGGATCGCGTTTGCGTCGTCTTGAAACAAGGTCAAATCGGCTTCTACAAGGACCAGAAGTCCTACCGCTCCTCCCCCAGCTCCACGTACAAGGGCGAGCCGCCTGTAGAGCTGACGGGCGCCACCGCCGAGAAGGCGGTCGACTACACCAAGAAGAAGAACGTCTTCAGGCTAAAGTAAGACATAACTTGATCAATTAATTGACAGTCAATTAATTGTTTTTCTCATTTTTAAAGGTTGTCGAATGGCGGCGAGTATCTTTTCCAAGCGCACGATGAGAACGAGCTGAGCCAATGGATCAGCTCCATCAACGGCGCGTCCGGCGCCGAGGAGGGCGCGGCGGGCGGCGACCGGTCGCAGACACTGCCCGAGGGTGCCAAGCCGCCCAAGGAGAAGAAGCCGTTCTTCACGCTCAAGGGAAGCAGCGGCAGCGGAGGAGCAGGCGGAGGAGGAGGCGGAAAGCAAAAGTAAAGAGAAACAAAAAAACATCAGCAGAAGAGTCTTTTAGAAAGTGATTTTGGACGCTGTTTCTACTGCATGAGAAGGTGCCGGGAATGGAATAACCATGGTGTATGACGATCCTTCACTAGTTGCTAACACTATCAACTCTCTTTCCCCTCTCTTCTGTAGTATTGAAAATGCCTCCTGTAAAAATCATTTTGAATAATCTCGCCTCTTCCCTTCTTCCTTCTATGAATTGAATCACAATGATGGCAACTACTAGAGTAGCTAATGTACGGTTCAGGATCGATATAGATATATTATTATTATATATACAACAACAACACACTATATATGTAGATAGTAAGACGGAAAGCCAGCTCAAATGCTTGGTCTATTATTATATATTATCATCACAAGGAATATTTTCAATAATTTTGTTTTTAAATTTGTTTTTGTCAGTGTATTTTGCAGATAACAATCTCTTTTTTGGGGAAATTTAAGGCAGCAGAGCTTCTTGAACTCGTTTGAAATCTCTTCCATGTGAGAAAAATGACCCTGCCTTTGAACGCAATAAATTAAAACGCCCTTAAATTTGTTACTCTATTTCTGGTCATTATTATGATAATTCCACTGCCATTGGATTGGAATGATGAGCAAACCCATTTGTTTGTAAAAATGGAACTAAAAATAAATGGAACGAGAGATGTGCTGCTAAAAGTTGCTTCGTATATCATTTTTGCTTCAGTAGCCTACATTTCCTTTTATATAATAATTAAGCTTTTATAATAAGTATCATAATAGTTAACTGAGGAAATTGTTTTTGCAGACTGTATTCAGATTTTAACCCTTAGTAGCTATAATATTAAGAGAATGTTTGAAAGAAAGGCGACCTTCCTTGTAATCAAGAGTCAAAATCTACCACATAATTGCGTCCTCTGAAAGAAGTAGAAAGAAAACGTGTAAGAAAGAGAAAAGTGTGTGAAAAATATATAAACATAATTTGTGGCCTTTTTAGCACGAGAGAATATCTGAATTTATCTCATTTGATTCATTTTCCCCATAAAATATAACTAAAAATAGCTCCTCCGGCAAAAACATCTGTAGAGTTTTCTTAGCTGAGAAATGAAACAAAACACGTTAAAAAGAGAAGACCAAGAATATATTTCAGAGCTTCAGTCGAAGGTTAATTTTTTTTCGGAGAATGATTATTGAATGAAATTATGATAATACAAATATTCTAAGCAGTCGTAAGTGTAAAGTTATAAACTAAGGGATGTCTTCTGAAATATATATATACGAATAGTATTACTTTCAGAGTAGTTTGAATATTCTTATTTCTGCTATTAGGTGTCGGTGATAATATTTAGTTTTTAAGCTGCATGAATAATTACTTAATATGTTAAATATTGCAATTTCCACTCTCTTCCATTTCAGTTGAGCCCCCTAAAATCCCTGGGCTGCCGAACGGTTTCATTAGTGCTAATTATCTAGCATTCGTTCCCTACGAGCGCGCGAGGAGAAGAAGATTATTTAAACCCTTTATGCTGCCATGAGTGTGGCCATTTTTGTCAATATTTTTGTTCAGGGTAAATTGGATTGTAAAAGTCATGTACGAGTAGCTTAAAAACTAAAATCTGCGTAGCTGCCACTATTAAAAACCAAATCATTGTTGCACATGAAAATTTCAAGTCACTGAAAAAGTTTTAAAGTAAGGATTAGAGATATAAAACATAACTTCCACTATAGTTGCTTTATGTATATTATCGAGAAATTAAGAAAAGGTTATTCTAATAATGAAAATAAATACGATAGATCACATAAAACTACAATATTCAAAATTATATTCTACATTTTTTTTTCGTCTTAAAAATAATATCCATGATCAAACGTTGCTCTCCCTGTCGTTGTTGGCATTGGAATTGTTCTTCCTACTCCTGGCGGCGACCGCGGCCGGCTCCGACAGCAGCCGCACCCTCGCCCCCGTCACCGTCAACGACCCCCGCTTCGTCCTGCTGATGATCGGCACGCCGAGCAGCGCCGACGAGGACTTCCTTCGCGGCTGAGACCCGATCAGCTCCAAGATCTTTTGCTGCAAATCATGGCATGCTTGTCTTCTTAATTCGAACTGTACGGATGAAATCATGCTCTTGCTCTACCCCTTCATCCTCGGAATCGTCCTCGTCCCCCGCCTCCACCACGATGGGCACGGCGCCGGGGGCGGCCTGGGCCAGCTTCAGCTTCTTGTCCTTCTTCTTGCGGTCGGGCATGAGGTTGTCCAGCCAGAAGAGGTCCTTTTGGCTGAACACGCGCGGGAAGTAGTCCATGGCCTTGCGGAAGCCAACTAGCGCGAGGACCTAACATGAGTTAACATTTGGTTAATAAAATGCGCAAACTTGGTCACACAGAATCAGACTCACCATTAAGGGGAAGACGAGAGAGGCCTTGGTTGATTTGATCACCCAGAGGGCAACCAAGCTGAAGACCTAGATGAAGAGAGGGAATGTGTGTACTTGGAAAAAGTACGACGATGATTTTCATCCGAAATACCGCCTACGTAATTGCGTTGCTCGGCGGTCTCAAAGTAGGTCGCATTACGCCGTCTAAAAATGTAATTACCTGAATTATGGTGAATAGATGAACCTTCTTCAACGGCACATGCCGAAGGAAGATATGATCCGGCTGATACTTTGCCGGCATGAACAGCAACGCCACCCTGTTGATGAACTGCATCCCCTTGAGCGACGCCACTCCCATGTACAGGAGAATGCCGTACAACACCGGCATCGGAATAAACTTGAGCAACGGCGCCAGCTTCACGCTTAGCCCGGTGAGCACAAACACCATGACGCCGGTCACGCGCTGCTCCCGCACGCCCAAGAACTGCGGCGTCTCCCCGGGCGCGCTCGTCTCCGTCTCCATCTTGAGCGAGTCCACGTGGCCCAGGCACAGCACTGTGGCGGCCACGCACCACGGCAGCCCAATGACGGAGCACACGCCCGTCATGATGCCGACGATGAGCATGTCGAGGTGGTATCCGGAGCCCTTGCGGAGCTTGTGCTCGCTGCGGTTGACGATGACGGACGTGATCTGCTGGTCCATGAAGAGAAGGATGGTGAGGAGGAGTGCGGGGATGGCGGACAGGAAGATCATGTACCACTCCATGGAGGGGTGGGAGAAGGGGACGAGCCAGGTACGGACGTCAGAACGAGTAGGCTAGTTATTCAAATTACACATGTATTCAATTATTCAAGCAGTAAATTATTGTTATATACCTTGAAATGCGAAGGTACAATCAACTTTGGCGTGCCCAGTTTGAAAGCCAGGTCGACTCCGACAAACACGATAATTGCGAGGATGACGGCAAAGTCGCTAATCAGAGCGCGGACCTGAGACCAAACAGAGTTATTTGCCTAGAACAAAGGGTGCATAGGCGTAGACTTGCTTACCTTTGAAGGGAAGAATCTTGTAAACTTGAACCTCTTGAGAGTAAATGCAAGGGAGAAAGTCCCAAAGAAGAGGATGACTGAGAAGAAGAATACATCAGGGACATAGGGGCAAGCATGGCCGACGAGAGAACCACCAAACCTAAAGGGGAGATACACGTTTTCTGTTGTATGCAATCAGATATCACTTTAACTTACATTGGGCACTGAGACAGAGCCAGGTGGTGCCATGGGATATTGTGAGTAGAAATGGTTCCATTGAGAGTGCTGTTGACCTCATTGAAGGCCTCGGGATGGGTCATGCTCACATTGTTGAGCATATCTTCATTCCACACAGCTGCAAAGAACTCAACCTTATGTAATTTGAATGTTAAAAAATTATCTTTTGTTATTACCTGGCCTTGTGCAATGACAAGCTTCTTCATACCATGTCACATGGTCAGGATCATATCCCTCATGCACCCGGTAGACTTGTTTCAACTCTATAATGACACAAATATGTACAATGTACCAGATATTGAAATTGGCAGTTCTATCCTTACTCAAGAGCTTCTTCAAAGACTCGTAGATGAAGATGATTCCAATGAGCGCAGCAAAGCTCTCCTCGGTGAACCTAGTGAAGTATCTCACAATGGAGGAGCCGTCAATGGCCACGATGATGAGGCAGAAGAAGCTCGCCCAGACGCCGATGTACAAGCGGAACACCATGTAGTCAAGTTCATTGCTCCTGAAAAGATATAAACTGATCAACAAAGTCCCAAGGGATTTAGAGCCTTGTAGCTTACGCGCAAAAGTTGACCAGAATGTTCTCAAATATGAGCACCGGTCCAGTACATCCGAGCACCGTCAGCGGCTGTCCTCCAAATAGACAGAACATCCCTCCAGCCAGGGCGTGGCCCAGGAACGACTCCAGTACACCCTGCAACCCCTCTGTGATATCTCCGAGAAACCCTCCGAACGTGATCGCCTTTGTGATGGTCGCCAGATAGATGTAGATGATGGAGGCAAACGTCTGGATGTGGAACGCGTCCGTGAAGTCGGACAGGAACCAGGGAGCCTTCCTCTTGATGTCGAGAATGAGACCTCCGAACGGCTTCCCTGTCCGTTTCAGGCATTCCTCCTCTTCCAACTCGGCGATGAGCTCATCCTGAGGATCTTCACCGTCACGGTCGTGCTTCTTGTGACCTCCAAGGCCGTCTAGAAGGTCATCGCTGTCGTCGTCATGGAGGTCGGAGGCGAAGGTCACGCCGGACGTGTGAACAGCGTTACCGTTCTTACCACCAGGGGTGCCACTTCCCGTGCCAGAGTCGTGGAATAGTCGGAGGTTTGTCAACCTAATTTTCGGATATTTACAATTAGTAAGCTTAAGTACAAGTTATATAATTAGTGTTATTACCGTTTTTCAAGGGATGGCAAGGATTTTGGCGGATCTAGCCTGATTGCCGGATCCCATGCTGAAGGTGCCAACACGGTAACCTCTTGAGTATATTTCTCAAATCCAGAGAAAATATGCTCCTTGTTCTTGGCACGGTAGGCAATGTACGGAAAGATCTGTGAAAATACATTAAACATTTCATTTCTCCTCATGAAGTCACACAGTGCATACCTGATCCGACATCATGGTTCCCAAAGCCTTGCCCATATCCATCATCCTCTGATCCGTCCCAACCGGACCCAGCACCACTCCAAGGAACCTTGTCAGAGAGGGAATCTCGCAAAAGTCTTCCAGCACGACAGCATCCTTCAGGCGCACGATCACCACCAGAGGCTTGGTCACAAACGAGGCTGTGCCCACAAGCAGATTGCAAGACTCTGCGTCCTTCGGGACCTTCTTGCTGAACATGTTGTGCGCACGCTGAAATTTATCAGTTTAAAAATGGTCAATGCCCCAAGGGAATATCATTATACCAGTTTAAGACTCTTCTCCCTGCTGCTGTTATCCTCCGCACCAGGAGCACTGGACGCCCTTATAAGACTGGGTGAGTCCTTATGCCCATTGCCAGCCAGGGCCGCGCCCTCATCATCAGCATCCTCCTCCCTCTCCCTGCCAAACGACTCATCACTCGGCTGCCTCGGCCCGACCTTGAAGCTGAACGCGGACACGCTCGTCTTGTTGCCCTTGGCGGATGACGCGCTGCTGCTGCCGTCTTTGGGCTGCGGCGGGGGCGTGGCCGCGTGGTGGTGGTGCGAGGGCACGACGCTCGACACCTTGCCGCGGATGTTGAGGGTCATGCGGAGCTTGACGCGGTGGCTGAGCAGGACTTTGAGGCTGTGGTATTGCTCAGGGGTGAGGCCGTGGTCGCCATGGTCCATAAGGGAGACTTGGTCTAGAATTGAAAGACGTTCTTCATATGAATAGAACAAATACACCATTATTATACAGTTAAATATAGTTAATTTGTGGCTTAAAGTAAATGACAAGCGTCAAATCAAATATATCTTGCAAAAGTCTTGTTTACTTAAATGATCATCCTTTGAAGCCTTTCTTTACACAGTGTCATGTTGTCTCTGTGATGTAACCGAGCAACAATTATTTGGCGGAAATTTTTCTGTACATCATCAAAACATTGGCTCTGTATTCTATCCCACCACAAGATGTTAGCAGTACTTTTCCTTGCAATTACATTTTTCCTTTAACATGCAAGACGACGATTTTCCTCTCTGCAAACTGTGGTTATCCTACATTCCACACATTTCATGCCCACTGCAAGTTGATATTACACTCTGTAGACAATATGGTAGCATATGGTGTTATCGAGTCCGATAAACGAAATTGGAATAATCATCAGCCTCAAGTGTATGCATCCTTCTCATACTTTTGCTGCACTGGGAGCGATCTCAAGAGAGTGACCAATCAAATGTCTATCTGTATATAAAAAAGTTGCTACAAGTACCAATATATTGCTTTATTGCTTTTAACTTACCGACAATTTCATCAACGTTGACCCCCTCCACGTCCAACGCAATGATGCCCGTGGTCACGGCGTTCTTGAGGTCGAGCAGGGAGGACAGCTGTAGCGCTGGGACGAAGGGTTTGCTCCAGCGCTTGCCACAGTCTTCAACATCCTCTTGGAACTTGACCCATCTGGAATAATGAGAGTATTGGATGTCTTTAGGACGCTTTTTGTCTTAGAGGTATGACCTGTATTGTATAATGATGTAAGACTATCCAATGATCATGTTACAATAATGTGAAATTTAATATAAGTGTATCAACTGGTCAGGTCCCATGGGACATGATTCCAAATGAGGTAACCGCATTATTTATCAAGCACTCCCAATGGCGACCTCGTAATACAATATTTATCCTCACAGCACTCAGTTCCGTTTCAGTGGCTGCTTCCAATGCATTTTATCAATGGAGACTTGGGGGAATAAAGGGGCTGAGTGCTTCTGAGATGAGGACGTTGTTTGTAGCCAAACAAATCTGATATTGAAAATGACGATCATAGCGTTTGCTGTCATGAGCAGAATGATAATTACGTTGTTGAGCTATAGTGTACTTTTGACTTATGTGCTCTGCCGCCCCTCCCGAGTTCTACGGCTCTGCCCATCATACGTAGTGGGATGATGGAAAAAGCGTACGGTTATTCATGGAAATTTGCACAAAGCTATTCAAGGGCAGAGTGCCTTTTAGCAAACTTTGCCAAAACCAAGGGTCTCTTTATATAACCTGGGCCAAAACTAATTTCGTTTTCCGCTTCTTTTAACTCTGTGGGAAACGCATTTTTAAAACGCAACATGAATCTTGGCAAGTCTTCCTTAATACACTTTTCATAAGCTCATTAACCTGAATACAGTGTCTGTAATCCTCTTAAGAAAGCATTATCATCTTAATATAAAAATGAATGTGAATCCTAACTAGCAAACTCAAATTGCGTACATATTACCTGCTCGTCTCCCTCCAGTCCTCATCCTGGTTCTCGAACCGGACATTCATCTGGACGAACATTGGCAGGATCGGATGCTCGGGCAGCGGCCGCCGGTCCACAACCTCCTCACCGCCGCCGCCGCTGCTGTCCGTCCGCCGGTGGTGCTGGAGGTGGGCGGACGCCACCTGCTCCACGCGCCCGTCCATGGTCAGCAACTACACGAGATCGGGATAGTTGGATATTATTCCATCGTATGTCACTTATGTGTACACAGTTTTTTGTTAATAATGCTTGTCTAGGTCGTAAATTCAACTGTACGTATCTGCGCTTCCCTTCATCTGCAACTACCAGGAGGAGGCGGAGAAGAAGAAGGTGAAGGAAGAGAAAGGCGAGCGCCGAAGAGTGAAGGGAGGAGGAGGAGGAGAGAGACAGCAAGCAGCAGAAAGCGGCTTTTGTCAGAGACACATGAGGGTGTCGCTGATCATACGTAGAAGAAGAAGAACACAGACAGAACATCTCGCACACGTATATTCGAATGCGTATGGCAAAAGTTGGGAAAATGTGCAACAGTTACAATGACTTTTTGCAGGTTTGGGGGCCATTTGGAGTTTTAACAGGGTGACAGGAGTTTGTTTGAAGATTTGGGATTGACGGCTTTCTTTATTTGTATCGGGAACAAAAAGGCAAAAACTGTGGGTGGGCTTGACATGCACTAGTAGATATCGTCGGGTAATATAAAACCCTTTAAACCTACTTTTTATCCCTTTGTTGAGTTTAAAATCAACAATAATGCCGGGGACATCTTAAAGTCCATGCATTTAATTGGTAACAAAAAAGTAAATACATACCTATCTCTCTTCGAATATGGATTACAAATTCACAGCGAATGCAAAAAAGTTTCTTCTGGATGTTCCCGTGAACCCACTTGAATTTCAATTGTAACTGCAAACGAGTCACTCACTCATCGGCATAGAACGAAATCGAGCTCGAGCGCAGACTTTTTGGGGACAAGAAAATTGAGCTTAAAGTTTTTAGAGGCTGCGCTCACGCGGAAGCCTGGACAATGGGCATGACACCATTTGAAATATTATACCATAAGTACAGTTAGTTTATTTTTTAAATGTCTTGGATGTACGCATTATTTGTGTAAAAGTGTAATTCATATTAATATGTTTACCATTACATTTTACAGAGTAACTTATTGATCCCTACTCAACTAAGGGGTGAACAATCTCTTTGTTGCTAAGTTCTATCTCCATTCCCATGCTCTAACAAGATCAACTCGGGATCATTCTTGATTAAACCTGTCCACTTCATCCTATCCATGAATGGTCACGAAAAAGAAGGCGTACACTGCTGACAACGCACGACACGTCTTTACAGCTCTATCTCTTAGTCAAATATGAAAGGTAGATCGATCCATTGATTGGATCGGAAGTAGAACTGCTGCTGGACACGGAACATAAGTGTACCCTTCTCATACAATTATTTCGACTAGATTGGAGGAGAATCCTTCAGAGGTCTCAAGGGAATACAGAGGCTTTGTGATGAAATGATGTCAAAAAAGGTTTAATATATTCCATCCACGATTGGGTGCCGCGAGATATGCTTGTTCAAAAGTTCAAAGAGCCAGGTCATGCTGGGCATATTAAGGAACGTCGTCAAAGTGCAATGGGATAATCCGAACACAAAGTTTAAATGGATTGAATTTCAGACCTTTTTCAGGGTTGTTTATACACGTTCTACAATGGGGAAGGAGGGCAAACGAAAGCGAAAAAGTGTGTTATCATTCTCACTTGTTCGAAAGAATAAGAAGAAAATAGAGCCTCCTTTGATCTTGCAAAGAGCAAAGAGTGCTCGCTCGCTCAAGGGACCTCACAAACAGAACTCAGTCTCGAGATGTCGACGACTGACATGGGCGGCGCCGCGGCAATGGTGACGGACGGATCAAGATCAAACTGGATTGTTTTCGATAAATATGGAATTTTATCGACCCTGAAGCTGTCCTACATACAATTTATATTCGTCACTTTCCCTATTTGCCCCTAGAGTAAAATACACGCTCTAAATGGATGCTGCCCCAAAATTCGAGAATATAAATTTTTGTACTTTGCCGGCTACTTAAATTGTTGGAGTACAACAACTTTATTTCGTTGCCGACTGGAGTAGTAAAATACATCTCAAGAGCCCCATGAAATAAATGGAGACGAGTTTTCTTAATTTTCTTTGCATAAGCGTACACTTTAAATAGCGTGAGTGTTTTATTGTTATTCCACGCTCTTGCTTTAGCTTTTTTATGAGAAAATATGTCACTTCCTGATTAGCTCAATTTTGGCTCCTCTAGCAATGCATCAAAGAGCGACAACATCGGTCTCGAATTACATTTGGCAATTGCAGATGCAAACGGGGGAAAAAGAGTTATTTATAGAAATTGAGTGAATGCTAGCAGTCATGTCCACTTGTTAAAGAATTAAACTTTTATTTCAGGCTGTAACTTGGGAAGCTCTGAGAACTTTATGAGCGCATAAACCGTCGAATAAATCTCCTCTTTTTATTGGGCATGCTCATTGCCCTGCAAGTTACAACAACTTCATTCTTTTGATAGTGACGATGATCATCTCGGTCTGTTATGACTACGGATGACTATGACTATGGCAGTAATAGATTACATTTGGAAGACTAAATTACGTACAAATCACTCATATGATTACACAACATACTCCAATTACAGTAAAATTCAAGGATGGATATATTTCTATTTAGTATTTAATAGTGTAATTTAGTCTGTGCATGCTACTCTACTGATTTGAGCAGCCCTGACCTCTTTCAGTTTGGATTAAATCTTGTTGATTGAGTTAAGTGTTGCTCAGCACATCTTGGACAATCACAGTTGTAAGACTTGTGTGTATACGTACCACTATTTGTATACAGAAGGGGGATTTGCTGTAGAAAACATGCTGGAATTCACAAAAAAAGATTTATGCATTATGTAAAGATATGGGAAAAAGCGTTTGCAACAGATAAATTTCGGTTCGTATAAATATAGGATATCGTTTGCTTACGACAAAAAGTGTTGCTAAAGAAACATTCCGCCAAAGAAAAAAGAGAGGGTATAAAATTGCTTCCAAAATCTCAGTTTAGACTAGCATGCAATCCTGTAGGGAAATTAAAGTAACATTTTATGAGCGGCAAAAGATTAGCTTTAGTTTGTCACTGTTTGAACGGGTGCCAAGAAGATTTGACGTCAAAATCAGGTCTGCACCTAGATCATAATTAGTTGTCGGCGGTCACAAATGTCAGACAGGCTAGTCTATATTTTGAAGTCATCTTGTCGTTGTATAACACACAAATGCTTTTGTTAATTTCATTGGGCCTAATCAAAATGAGACTTAAATGAACACATAAATGCTTTTGTCAATTTCATTGGGTCTAATCAAAATGAGACTTAAATGATATCACAAAAAAGAGATATTTGTATACGTATGTATATACATGCTTTTTAAAAACTATTATATTCTAATTAGATTAAATACAGTTGGACATTTCCAAATGGAACACTAGTTGAAAATACCAAGCCATCTCATGTGTACTACCGTATACCTTGATAGTATCGGTTATGACATTTATTGAATTGTTCGACAGCTACATGAAATATGATATACTGTTCAGATTACATTTTTCTTTTTACTGAATTATTCGAGGATTATTTGATCATTTTCAACTACAAAAATATCCTCAATTTACAAGCTTCTTAGAATCGTTTAAGATTGTCAAGGTATCATTGCATTGCGAGTTTTGCGACCTTAAAAACAACATATTTTTTGGATCAAATTAGCCGCTAGAATTTTGGGGGTGGCTATTCTGGTAAACGGCTTCAATACTATCCCCAAGAGGTAATTTAAGGACCCAAATTATGGTATAATAGAAATAAAGGAACAGTTCCATACGAATGTACAATACCAATAAAAATAAATTTAATTAAATCGTACGTGCAATGGAAAACATCGACCATTATAACAAGAATGTTAACAAGTACCAAGGAACTCGGCACTAGCAGATATACTTCAAAACCAGTCCTACTATGCTAGACAACATTCTTTAGCTAGTTAGGGTTCATTGTCATATATTTGATTTATCTCCATAACACAATTGAGATTACACATTTTCAATATACTTTTTTAACACAATACGATCTTTCTTCTTCAACATATCAGCTTGAATCCTTACATCGAACAGAATATAATAAAACCTCTTGGTTCCGCCGTCCAACTACTTTCCGTCCTTGTCCTCACTGCCATCCTCTGAAAAGTGCAACCACGACTGCTCCACAATGGCGGCGACTCGCTTCTCGTACTCCCGCCTGTTCTCCTGATACAACTGTGCGGCCACCGAGTTTGCGGGGCTGTTTGGGTTTGGCTCGTCCAGCAGGGACTGGATGGAGGTGAGAATGGCGGACACGTCGTAGGTGGGCGACCATCGGTTCTGGAGGATGTCGAGGCAGATTCCGCCGTCCGCGTACACGTTGGGGTGGAACATCTTGGACACGAAGCGCACGATGGGGGGCTTGTTGGGGTACTCCTCGGTGAACTCTGCAAGACAAAGGGTTAGCATGGTGTGATGCAATGATGCATGAATGAGTCACTTACGGATGGTGAGTTTGAATGTTCCGTCCTCGAATGGGGTGTCGTGTGGACCGAAAATGACCGCGTTCCACAGCATGATGTTGTTGTCGCCGGGTGCGCCAGACACGCCCGCGGGAGGATCCTCTTGGAGGCGCTTGAAGTCGCGCATGAGACGGCGGCGGGCAGGGGTCGACATGGTCAAGGAAAGGAAACAAGGGATCCAAAGAGGGTCAATGTGTCTGCTGTCTCTGTCTATCGATGGTCGTCTGTCTGTGAGAACCACTCTCGTCTGTCTCTCAGGAGATGAAGCTGGAAGTAGAGGAAGAAGCAGAAAACGGAGGCCCACTGTCGTCGAAAACTTCTTCTTCTTCTTCTCTCTTTCTTTCTTTCCAAGGCTTTTTTATTTATCTCACTGCTGAGGGAACACAAACGCACCGACAGACACACCAAGTTCTGGAATGAGCTGAGTGAGCCAGAGGCAGCCAGAGCAGTGCAGAACACAGCTTTCCTCCACTTTTTTCTCTCTCTTTCTCTCTCTCTCATCCCACTGCAGTGCAGTGCACTGCACAAGGATTCCGGACAGACAGGAGTTTCGTAAGGATGTATTCGGAGAAAGACAAAGAAAACGAAACCGCCACAAAGAACAAAACTTGGTGCAATGCTCTCACTGTAGTCAAGGGGATCAATAACACATAAATATTACCTTGTTGTGTTATTTACTGTTTAAAATAAAGTGTTATGCAGAAACATTAGGCATGGCTTTTAATGGGTGCAAATCTTGTCGCCCGTAAACCCCAAAGTTAAATCCAGGCTTCTGCAGTTACTAAGCAGACGAAAGTAAGCAGGGATGCCACTCTCAACTCTTAATCACAAGTATTACTTGCCATTTTTGCCTAAATGCTTTATAACTTGTCGCAATAACACTTGAATGTATTCCATTCATATTAAGACGACCGTTTCTAAACGTTATACATGCATTCTTCGTGGCATAGGCTACCTAAATGATGCCTGCATAAGTATTCACTTCTCTCTTCTTTTGGTGTTGTTTCGTCCCTTTCCGACTTGTCAGCAGCTGCTGCTATTTCATGGATGTCTGAAGCTGTCTTTGTCAGCCTCCCTTCCCACTTCGGTGGATCCACTTCCTTCTCTTCTGAGAAGCAGCCGCAGAGGCGCAGACAACGAATCTCGTTCTCAGCTCAGCTTGTTCTTTCTCCGGTTCAGCGCCTGGAAGGAACAAGAGCGAAAAAAGGGAAAATACCGACGAGGCGACCTCAACAGCCGAGAACGACACGCCTCCTCAACCCTTGCACGGCTCCCGACAGCCACGCCCGTGCATTCCTATTCAGTGGCCCCCTTGCCACGCCCCCTGCCAGCCGGTGTTTCCCCGCTGGCCCCCACTTCACAACCAGTGCAGATCAAAGGCAGACCCACCCGTTCAGACCCTCACGACGTCATCATGTCGGGGGTGTCGTACCAGATCGCGCATCTCCTGGAGAAGGTAATTAAGCACTAAATAGATTCTTGTTCGGGCTCCTTTAACCCCTTATTGTTGTCTAGATGACCTCTTCTGACAAGGATTTCCGCTTCATGGCGACCAACGACCTCATGTCTGAGCTCCAGAAGGATTCCATCAAGCTGGACGACGACTCGGAGCGGAAGGTGGTCAGGATGCTACTCAAGCTCCTCGAGGACAAGAACGGAGAAGTGCAGAACCTGGCAGTCAGATGGTAAGTTATACAACGTAACCACTGTGCCTTGATTGTACTCACTTTCTATTAATTGCAGCCTCGGCCCACTGGTGAGCAAGGTAAAGGAATACCAGGTGGAGGCCATCGTGGACAACCTCTGCAACAACATGGTGGGCGACAAGGAGCAGCTTCGGGACATCTCGTCCATCGGGCTCAAGACCGTCATCCACGAGCTGCCAATCACGTCGCAGCCGCTCGTCGCGTCCGTCTGCAGGACAATGGTGGGAAGGCTGACGGCAGCAGTGGCGCAGCAGGGAGATGTCTCAGTGCAGCTAGAGGCGCTCGATATCCTCGGGGATCTGCTGCAGCGGTTCGGAGGGTTCCTCATGCAGTCGCATCCCAACATGATGGATGCGCTGTTGCCGCAGTTGAAGAGCCCCAGGATGGCTGTGAGGAAGAGGTACGACGAGATACATTGTTAAGGCTGAATGTTCACTTAAAACTGCCTCTTTTTCAGGACTATCCTTGCCATGAGCCACATGGTGCTGACCTGCGACGCCGCCCTCTACAGCAAGCTCATGGACACCCTCCTGTCCGAGCTGGTGGCCAGCAGCAGCACCAACACCGTCAACGCCCGCACCTACATTCAGGCCATCGGCTCCATCTGCAAGCAGGCCGGACACCGGTTCGGCGACCAGGTCGAGCGCGTGGTGCCCCTCGTGCTGCAGCTGGCCGTGGTGGACGACGACGAAATGCGCGAGTACTGCCTGCAGGCGTGCGAGAACATGGTGCTCAAGTGCAACAAGGAGATCACGCCACATGTGCCGGCAATCACCAAGCTCTGCCTCGAATACATCTGCTACGATCCCAACTACAACTACGACGATTGCGATGATGACGGTGACGCCATGGATTGCGACGACGAGCCCGCGGATGACGAATCTGACGAGGAGTATTCGGACGACGATGACATGAGCTGGAAGGTCCGGCGCTCCGCAGCCAAGTGCCTGGAGGCCATCGTGTCCACAAGGCACGAGCTGCTCGCAAACTTTTACGTTGAAGTGTCGCCAGCGCTCATCGCACGGTTCAAGGAGCGCGAGGAGAATGTCAAGGTGGACATCTTCAAGGCATACGTGGCCCTGCTGAAGCAGACCAAGCCGGCGGCGCTCGCATCGAAGCAGGAGCCGAACTCCATGGAGGTGATTGAGCAGGGAGGGCCGGTCAGCCAGCTGCAGAGCCAGGTGCCTGCTATCGTGCGTGCCGTGCACAGGCAGATGAAGGAGAAGAGCATCAAGACAAGGCAGGGATGCCTTAATCTGCTATCAGAGCTGACATTCGTGCTGCCTGGTGCACTGGCAGACCACATCGCAACGCTCATCCCTGGCATCCAGTTCTCACTCGGTGAAAAGCACTCCTCGTCCAATATGAAGATCGACACACTGGCCTTTATCCAGAATCTGCTCCTGCACACGCTCCCGGTGACGGTGTTCCACCCGCACGCGGACGTCCTCGTGCCCACCGTGCTCAACGCAGTCAAGGATGGGTTCTACAAGATCTCTTCTGAGGCGCTGCTCGTGCTCGAGTCCCTTGTCCGCGTGCTCCGCCCTCTCGACGGGACCGCAGACAGCGTCGACTTCAGCAAGTACGTGCCACAGATCTACACCTGCTGCTTCGTGCGACTCGAGGCGACCGACATTGACCAGGAAGTGAAGGAACGCGCCATCTCGTGTATGGGTCAGATTGTGGCACACCTCGGTGACCACCTGGCCAATGACCTCGGTCGGTGTCTGCCCAAGTTCCGGGAACGCCTGGAGAATGAAATCACCCGGCTGACGGCAGTCAAGGCGCTGACAAAGATTGCCAACTCTCCGCTTCGCATCGACCTCGGTCCCATTCTCAAAGACAGCTTCCCAGTGCTCGCAGGATTCCTTCGCAAGAACCAGCGCGCGCTCAAGCTGGCCACGCTGCTTCTGCTCGATGTTCTCGTGCGGAACTACGGCGCTCAGGTCGTCCCGGCTGACGTGGAGACAGTGTTGCGCGAGGTGCCACCTCTTCTGACTGAGGCTGACCTACACATTGCACAGCTCTCGATGACGTTCCTCTCGTCTGTAAGCGTCGCGTGCAAACCGGCTCTGCCTACGCTGGCCAGCACGTGCCTTGCTCACGTCTTCCGGCTGGCGCAGTCGCCGCTGTTGCAGGGCGGCGCGCTCACTGCCATGCTCGACCTGTTCAAGGATATTGTGGCCGCGCAGATGCCCAACTTCAACCAGAAGCGACTGCTCGAGCTGCTGGTTAACCCGGTGATTGGAGAGGCCGGCGTGGAGATCCACAAGCAGGGGCGTGCGTCCATAGCCAAGTGCGTCGCAGCGGTGGTGTCGACACAAACTCAGGCGGAGGCATTGGCTGTGGTGAACCAGTTTGCATCTCAGCTGAGCGGCGTGAAGGGAGTGCCGCACCAGCAGACGTTCGCACTTCTGGCCATCGGTGAAATCGGCCGTCACATGTAAGAATTATACTTTAAAACATTGGAATCTTATGATCTAATAAACATTCTTTAATTTCAGTGATCTGAGCTCCAACCCCAAATTGAAGCTGGCCATCCTCGACAGCTTCAACCACAGCAGCGAGGAGGTCAAATCTGCCGCCTCCTACGCCCTCGGAAACCTCAGCCTGGGCAACCTCAACGAGTACCTTCCCTTCGTGCTTAGCGAGATCGAGGCTCAGCCCAAGAGACAATATCTCCTGCTGCACTCCCTTAAGGAGGTAATTAAGAGAAAACGGGAGCGTTGCCAAATCGACATCGTTAATCCAAATCTCCTCTTTCCAGATCATCTCCGCGCAATCCGCGTCCACTTCCGGCGTGAAAATCCTCGGCCCTTACGTTCCCGCCATCTGGGATGAGCTGTTCAAGCACTGCCAATGCGAGGAGGAGGGCACGCGGAACGTAGTCGCAGAGTGTCTGGGAAAGCTCTGCCTCATTGAGCCCGAGACGCTCCTGCCCAAGCTGAAGGGAGTCCTCTCACACCCAAACTCCAAGATGCGCACGACCGTCGTCACCGCGATGAAGTTCACAATCTCGGACCAGCCGCAGCCGATCGACACGCTGCTGCGCGGCTGCATCGGGGACTTCCTCCGCACGCTCGAGGACTCCGATCTGAATGTGCGCCGTGTCGCACTTGTCGCATTCAACTCTGCCGCGCACAACAAACCGTCGCTCATTCGCGATCTGCTGCACACGATTCTGCCGCAGCTGTACAATGAGACCCAGAAGCGGAAGGAGCTCATCCGCGAGGTGGAGATGGGCCCGTTCAAGCACGAGGTTGACGACGGACTGGACCTCCGCAAGGCTGCCTTTGAGTGCATGTACACGCTGCTCGATAACTGCGTGGAGCGGCTGGACATCTTTGAGTTCTTGGCGCACGTCCAGAACGGGCTCAAGGACCACTACGACATCAAGATGCTCACGTACCTCATGCTGACCAGGGTGGCGCAGCTGTGTCCCGGGGCAGTGCTGACCAAGCTGGATAAGCTGGTGGAGCCGCTGCGTGCGACGGTCACCACCAAGGTGAAGGCGAACGCGGTCAAGCAGGAGTACGAGAAGCAAGACGAGTTGAAGCGGAGTGCTATGAGGGCAGTGGCTTCGCTCATGCTTGTCCCCGGCGCAGGTAAGCTTATATAATTGCACTGTCCCCGAGAAGTTTGATCGCTACTTTAACTCGTTTTTCAGATAAGCACCCGCAGTTGAACGAGTTCTTGACTCAGATCAAGAACACCCCCGACCTGCTCAACCTGTTCGAGTCCATTCAGAAGGACGCCATCGGCGGCGTGGCCGTGACCGCGTTCGGAGAGCGCATGGACCTCAGTTGAAGCAGTGGCCGCCGTGAAGCAGGGCACGGTAAGGGCATCATTTGAACAAAGAAATTCTATACTACTGTATGTATAGAGTCCTTTGTTTGAACAAAGAATATGCAAAGAATGAAACGGTTCTTTTTTCTTTGTAGGTGAGGCCGTTGTCGGTTTGAAGAGACCGAACAAATTGGCAGCCGGCGACACTAGTGGTGATATTAGAGGTGCTGGCATGCACCAACCAACCAAGAGGCTAAAAAGATTATGATGATGTTGCTACTTTGGCATCGTCCTATTTTAACTACTATTTATCGCCAAGTCATAATATGTCTTTACTTTATAATTTCCCTTCTAGCTGTTTAGAACCCTTTTTCTCCCTTAACCCCGAACATTCAATCCTACTCCCCGACACTTGAGTTCTGCCACTAATTGAAATGGTGATATTTATTATCTTGATTAGATCCCAGGCAAAGTAGAGCTATGAGATGACAAAGAAAGGGGGAATTTATCCGGGAACAAAAGCATAGACTCCCCTGCTACTGCTAAGAAGAAAGAAAGCCTCGAAAAAATTGAATTTGTAATCTTTTTCTGAAAGAACTGAAAGTATAAATATATGAAGGAAAATATTCCAATGGAAGAAGCTCTTCATTGATTAAAAAATATTAGATATTCTGTTTCTCGTTGACGCTGATATTGTAATGCGCGCTGTCGTTGATTTCATTATAACCAATCCATTGTTGGGTGTATAGAGCCTTTTTTGGCAGCCTTGAATCCCTTATCCGTATTATACAAGAGAAAGCCGAGAATATGCGCGCGATAAAAGCAATAATAATATTCAAGCTCTCTTCTAAGCAATTGTCAAGATATTTTCTCGGGGGGCTATAAAACCGTTCTCGGCTTTAGTGCACATATTGCTGAAATTGGTTGTAATTTTGAGAGCTTCTAAACCAATTTAACTCAATATCGGTGGCAAAGATAAGAAGAAGGGTTGGCCACTTACGCTGCCACTCAAATTGCCTGCAATTGGGAAAAGTGGCCATCACGCACATAATCTAATTATAGAGCCCAAAATAAAAGCTTTGCAACTTGAAAAATAAGACGTCGGTGCTTATTATTATCTATCTATCCTTCTTTTCCCCGAAAAAAACTTCCCCTCTGTAAATAAGATTATACCTTTTTCCTCCTTTTGTTCACATTGCTTTCTCGTTGCCTAAAAATGGAACTTTTTTTTACCCAAGGCCTCTTTATGGGCGGAGTAGGCCTTGAGTTTATTTTGGGTGCATAAAACTTGGTGATTGGATCTGGAGAGAGATTTACACACGAGGGCGTGACTACGTGACAGTGCAACACTTTACGCGGGTTATTTACATAAGTGGGTCATATTATTATCCTGTTTATATGTACTCTTAAGAGGAGAGTTTTTTTATGGGGAAACTTTTTCACATGTGATGCAAATAGTCGTTTAGGCGTCGGCGGTTGAGCCCAATCTGATGTGGTTGAGCTGAGTGGTGAGTAACGGCTTTGCGCTGAGGAATGCAGTAATGGTTTTGCGGGATTTGCTTTTAAAGGCCATCATCATTGGATCGCTCGGGTGTTACTATGCCAAACGGGAAATAGGAAAGCATTGCACAGCTATAGCATTCGACATTGGCTAAAAATAACCGATATTTGAAACACTGATACATTCTCTCTAATCAAATTAATGGATAAAGGCAATCTTGTATAAATCATAAATCACGTATTGATTTTCAAGCTATTATTGTTGCATTATAGCTCTCATAAGTCATGACATAGATTTCCCTCTATTTTCTTAACCTCCCTTTCCTCCCCTACGATAAATTATATCCCCACGTTCTATTTTCTTTCTTCTTCTTCTTTTCATTTACTCTCCACATGAATCAAACTGGTCGACTGGAACGTTAACGATAGATTTGCTGACGGAGGCACATATCCGAAAAAGGCACACATTGCTTCTTCTTCCCCCTCCTCTATCTCTTATCCTCTGTCAGTACATTATGGATAAAGAGCTTTAAAGAGAGAGAGAGGAGCCTTTGTCAACCAAAGTCGATTTATCGTCCTTTCATTGGACGAGATATATATTTTTCCCTTACAAAAATAGAGATATAAAACACGAGTATCGAGTGTTGACGTTTTCTTTCTATAGAGGAGAAGTCTGCAATAAGGCACATCAAAGGCACGTGTGTGGATACAGCCATATGTCCACACATGCTTATAAACCTTTCCCATTGATCGGGCAGAAGTAATTGTAAGTTTTCATCAGGAGAAGCCACGTACTTCAGTTGTGTATTTTTCACCCGTTTCCATTTCCGATGGCAATCTCTCCCTCCCATCTACTTTTGCTTTTTTGACGCGCCAGAGCCCAACAAAAAACGAGAAAGAGGCAGAGGGCCAAAATACAATTAAGACCCGTCGTTGGGCTTTTACTGCTTCTGCTGCAACTGGAAAGAGAAGAGAGGCACGTCGAAAAATATAAGGAGAAGAGCTTCTCGTTCTGTCTTCTTCTTCTCCTATTTTTCCAGCTTTCCCGAGAATCATTAGTTTCATGTTGTTGTCGGGATTGAGGCTGCTGAGCTTCTTCTTCATGCTTCTCCGTCTTTGCTTGATCCGCTGGCCGTCTTCTTCCTCTTCTTCACCGCAGTAGCAGGATTCGTAGCAGCAATAGCACACTACTCGTAAAGGCTCTGAAGCCACTGGGACAACTGAGCTGGCGATCTCCTGATCGAGCGCGCATGCACAACGAACGACGACGACTCCGGTCCTTTCTTCAGCTCTCTCCTTTCCACACTTCCTCATGAAACGATCGCAGTTCTTCTTCTTCCTCCCCCCGAAAAAAGTATCGTAGCGTCCTCTCTGCCAAGTCTTCTTCTTCTTCTCCCTCTTTTCGGCTGTTCTTCTTCAGTTTCACTGGGACTCTCTTTGCGCTCGGTGCACAGCAGATACGTCCATAGCGGGACTACTACAACACTGGCGGCGGACACTACTACACTAGCACAAACTTTCTTCTTCTTCCTCTACCCCCACGAGCTAGAGAGGGATGTGCACTCAGCTATTGTGTAAAAGACTTTCTCGACGTCGGTAGTAGTACTGGAGTTGTGCAGCAGAAGGAAGCACCAACGAAGAAGAAGGCTACATATTGACAGAAAAAGTAAGAACAACAGGAAAAGACAACGAGGAGCTATAACTCAAAAACTTTCCTCCTCTGCTTTCTTCTTCCTCTCTCCTGAAGAAGAATAATAAATAAGGAAATAATCGCCACCGCCGATCGAGCCCGAGTTTAGTGGTGCATGCAAGATGAGGAAGAAGATGAGAGAAGGAGAAGAGTCTCAGCTGAACATGACGATATTACAGAAGCTTCAGCGCTCTTCGATATCATTAGCAGTGTGTTCAAAAGAACAAGGTGAATTACCATATTTATGAGTTTGGAACCGGAGAAGAAGAAGAGACTCTGTAAGCATTGTTATAACACAGTGAGTGACCCGGCAACAGAAGCAGACATTCCGCTCTCATCATATTAATAATAATAATACATAACGAAGGTAGGACGGCGACGAAGAGAAAAGCTCATAAAAAGAGATGTCCGGGTGATAAATATGAATATTATTATGCGTCGGGGGAAATGCAATGAGTGTGTAGACGAATGGCCGTTATTAGTACTTCTGGCAATGGCGTTAAATATTTGATGGAAGAGAATGCGCGCACACTTTTATATTTAAAGGCCTCTGCAACGTTATAACTTGATATATCGTCGCCTCTTTCAAATTAGGAGGACGGATATTAAATTTCGACTGCAGAGCACGTGTCGCCGTCTCCTCTAATGAACACATGGCACTTCCTTTTACACTCTTCTTTTCCCCTATCCAGGAAACTTTCAATGGAACTTAATTATAAGGCCTCTAGTCCTTCCTTTCCCCTCCTCTTTTCACCTTTTTTGTAGTGAAAGCTACACACAAAAAGAGAGAGAAGAAGGGCCTGAAGTGGTGTTGGCTTGTTATTTTTATTTGGCTACAACTAAAAGTCTCTACTTCAGTTGCCTGACAAATGTAGGTTAGAAGTAGAAGTAGCGGCGTCAGTTTTTGGTACTTAACACGCCTTTGACGGTTATTACAGCTGCTGCTTTCCTTTCTAGTTCTATATAAATAATACAACGTTTTTCGTCAAGTGTGAGTTGGAGCTGAAGGGTTTTCTAATATCACAAAGTCTCGAAAGTAATTAACGAGAAAGCGCCGTCGTTAAAAACGACGAAACTTTTCCCCCTCGGATCAGATATATATTCCAGCAGCTGAGTTGTATTTTTAAAAGCACCTACGGCGTTATCAGGAAAAAGGGAAACTTGGATATAATTCGTGTGTTTGAAATTCTCAGGCTGGGAAATAAATGGAAAAATGAGATGAAGAGACAATTTAGGCAATTTCACAAGTATTATTTCTTCTTTTCCGTTCTTCCCATTTACCTTTCTTTGTGCAAGAAAATGGACCTTTTGTAGTTCTCTATTTTTGTCTTTCTCTCTCTGCAAGGAAGAGGAAGTCAATTCTTCTTGTCGGATTCCGTGCGGACTCTGTTCGATTTCGAAAACTTATCCGACCTTGCTCGCACATGTACACTGAAAATAGAACGTTTTCTACTTCTCGCCCGTCTCCAATTACGAAAGATCTCTCCGACGTCGTCTTTAAGCATTTAAATATATTCGCGAAAGGAGGCCCTTTAAACTTTTTTATTCTCGGATGAAAGAGCCATCTTCTTTTCCGCCAGTTTGCCATCTTCCCTGAATGTGTGTTTGCTTTCACACACACACACGATGCCGAAAAACTTTTCCCCCCTCTCTCTGCTGCTGCTGTCTCTTGTCACACTTGAGCAAGCAGAAGCGGCTGGCGACACTTTTTTTCCTCGACGTCGCTCAGCCTCATCATCAAACCATACGACGACTCATGCTGTTGCTTCGTATATAAGCTGAGTCTACACAGATCATGATCATGTTAATTTCTCTCACACGTACACTCGCCTTTTTTCAATATTTATACCCGGCTGTCACCGGGATATCATGACAGCGGCTGTCTCTGTACGTGTGAGGCTTGGGTTTCCAATTATCTAACGTGGGCCCCCTCAAGCCTTTGTTGGATAAACAAAGAAGGGTCTACCTTTTTGCAAGGCCTTACTGTAAAAAATGAGCTTAATTAAGTCCTCTTCCCTACATCCAAGGGTAGAGCAACTTTATTTATGACCCCTGTGGTGAACTTCCCCCAAAAAAGGGAGTAGGAAGCAAAAGAATGACCTTGTGATTTATGATGTCATTGTTTTTTTTTCAGATGACGGACGATTTCGCGGCCACCGCATCTCCAAAATGGCGTCCATCGCTCGGTGGTCAGCGCCGCCGGCACTCCATCACCGTCGCAACCAACATTGGTCAGACGGCCGAGTTCAAAGGGCTGAGCTCGGCGTCGGTGGCACCTGCTGGGCTGGGTCCTGTCGGTGGTGGGCCTACAGGACGGCCAAGACGTCGGCAGAGCATTCAAGAGTCATTGCAGAGTTTCACAAAAACCATGTCAAGGTGACTTGTTGTCATTGAAGTATAAGACTGTCTTAAACTTCAATGGATGTTGTTGACTTTCTTTAACAACAACAACAACAGTGTAAATCCATTTGTCAGAGCGGATGTAGAATGCGTTGTTTTTTTATTCTCTTTTTACAGCTCCCTCCAGAAGGCGATAAATTTCGGCGGCAGCAGCCCTTCGCTCCACGATGAGAAGGGGAAATCGAGGCTGAACAAGGCATTCTTCAGAGAGCTGCTCAGTTCGCATTTCAACCAGCCGGATTTGAAGGTGAGACGCGAAGCTTTGAAGAAAGCAGCTTAGCAGAACACGGTGTAACACTCTTCGAGAAGAAAACACTCAAATTCAAGTGGGTTAGAGTTCATCTGCTGAGCAGATGGTCTGGGAGAGACAGCAATAAAGAAATAAGAAGGAGGTTGAAGGGCCAAAGTATCCAATTTAACTTTTTAATTCAACTGGGAAGAAAGGGATAGAAGGAGTGTAACACCATGTGCCTCAATCCCGCCAAGAGCAGAAGAATAGGAGGAAAGTTTATTCGCTCCATTTATTATTCCGACTTTGCTTCAGGCAGAAGAAGGTTATGCCTGGGAAGAAGAAAACGACCAACACAGAAGTAGCAGCAGCAGCAGGCCAACAAGCAAAAGCAAGTCTCTCTCCTTTTTAGTGTCACCTTCTTATTCGTTTTCTGCTCGTCCTCCCCCTTCCTGAAAATCCCGAGGGGAACTGCTTGCTCTTTTTATTCCTTCTTCTTTCTTATCTCCTCCTTCTCCCCCTGGAGAAGCAAGCAGACTTAAACGAGAAACCTTATCTGAAAAAGACATAAAGTAGGCAGTTTAGCAGCCAATAGATACACTACATGGAGCAATTGATACACTTAAACCAGAAAATGAAGAAGAAGAAGAAAAGGGCAGAAGACCAGATACAGTTCGCAAGTTTTTACAACTTTAGGGACCACACAGAAGTGGTTAACTTTTTGCTTCCCTCCCTTTTGCGGCCATGGCTTTCTCCTGCTCCTCCGACTGTCTCCCGACTGTTGTTGTATTTGATAAATAGGCCCTTTGAGACTTATTAGTCGACTAAAGATGGCCGTTTGTCTGCATCAGAGACGATGTTTCTATTGAAGCAGCTCATCTATTTCATTCCTCTAGCTGCTGGGGGGAAAACGATATCCATAAGGGAAACACAAGGCCTGTAGAGCAGACGAAATGTAAGCTAGGCACCGTGGGAAAGAAGCAACTTGCGAGGAGAAGAAAACACATCAGCAGCATATTTTCAGGATTTAACCGTTATAAGGAAGAAGCTGTATCTTCGTATAATACAGCGTGTAGTGAGTGTGCTACGATACAGTTTACGGCCTGCTGCATATAAAAAGTAATGTGCTATGCGCACACCACAGGGACTGCGGGAGCAGCAAGGAGGAAGAAAGAACGAGAGAGACCTTGGCTTGATGAAGAAGGAGAATAAGAAAGAAGAGCTTGCTATGCACGGTTAAACAGGAGTCGGGAAGACAGAAGAGGCCTCCTCCGTTTCTTGTGTAGCACAATTGAAGCATAGAACATGTAATTGTAGTAATGGCTACGATGCCTCGAGCAAGGATGTCATGTCCCACAAAAGGGCACTTCTTCTTTGCTATGCGTCGAGTGCCTAATGTGCATAATCGACATTACCATGCCCTCGATCTACATGAAGCATTAGGAGTTGTAATAATCTCAGGAGGAAACCAACGGGTGCCTGAGTGGCTCTTTTTTAGCTGCTGTCTCAGCCGCTATTTTCGGGAGAATTTGAAACGCTTCCGAGAGTCATTTTTCCCGCGTAATGTAGGGGGCGGGCTCTCTGTTACTGGCAGTAAATTAGCCGTTTAAGCTAGTAGTAAACTTAATTTTATAAAAAAGAACATACCACCATCACTTTAGATGCATTTAATTTAGTGCAATTTTACACATATAATAAATCTTGTTATGAAAACTTTGCCTTTTTTCTTCTTTGCATGCCGTATCCTCTCTTTGCTTGTTTCCCCTACTTGTTTCGGTGACCAAAAGTCGGTGACTTCTCATTTTTCCGTTTTGAAAATCTGAGTCGCTACTGTCATCAAATTTGGTCGTAATAGAGAGTACCTCCTTTTTATATACCCTTGAGCGACAGTATGTCCCCATGCATTAAGAGCATTGGTGTTGAAATGGTAACTCAACACTACAAATTATGTACTATACATTTTATTTAAATTTATACTTTCTTACTGATCAATAGAAGTAGCTTTCCATTTAAATTTATACTTTGTTACTGATAAATAGAAGTAGCTTTTCATCACTCTTTCTGTCAACTACTAGAAGGATTACATCAAATCATTGAGCCCTCCCGGGTTTGTATCTAACGGGACTGAGCATACATTCAAATCAGCTCAAGCCCCGTTGTGTGTTTTCTCTCCCTTTACATGCCGGACAGAAAACACACCATAACTGACTCCAAGTAAAGAGAAAAGAAGGGATTATCATAGCTGTAAAACAGTAAAAGTAAGCAGCTGACTTTATATGCTACAGGAGGGTTGAGAAACTATGTAAATGAACATAATTATTATTGTACTCTATATCAAAACCCTAGCATATAAAAATAATATTCTAAGTCCCAGGAAAAATAAGAAATAAGAAAAATGCCTGTCTGGGAGGCTTCTAAGGAAACATTTGTCTTGCAATTCACTACACAACATTAAAATATCAAAACACATTCCAAATATTAACCGCTTATGTAGAGCATGCTATAACTACTCATTAGGAAATTATTTAGACGTGTTTATGTAATTATTGAATAGATAATTAGCTTATTAATAATTTTAACTGTTATTGACTAATACTCATTCTAAATACTCATTTTAACATAGCTGGCATAATCCTGGGATGTGTTTTGATATTGTACTGAAGTACAGTAACTGTTACAAGTAAACATAGAGTTAAAATGCTGTGAAATCATTGAAATGTTCTACGAATGATGAGAATGAGGTTTTCCTCATGTTTGCTTATAAATACCCCGTGTTCAAATCAAACAATGGCATCATCCAAACTTTCTAATACTAATTAGCGATTTCTTTTCATCCTTTTGTAACAAAAGCAATGGCGCACTTTTTTGCCTTTTCAGAGGAATTATTATTATTATAATCCTCGCGTTTCATTGTATTTCAAACGGGAAATCTCTTTTCTATTTGAACACAACAGAGAGAATAAATACGTGTTCACGTAGCTGCAGTTGAATTTCTACCCGGCATTTTATCTTGATCAAAATATGTTTTTCATATGGTTAATTGTAACTTATTAATTGTAAATTTAAGTAATATAAGAGCAGAAGTTGGTTACCGTAGCTTAAATACATGGAATATGACAGACAACTTTTTTTAACTTTCATAGATTTATGAAATTAAATATTATTTCTATGTTTTAAATGAACTTTAGACGTTTTCTTAATACTTATATCGCGTAGTTTAGCAGGCAGTTAATTCTAGTTCTATGGCCGTCACTATGGAAACGGGAAACTCTCCTGATCTTGCTTAACAAAGTTAAGAGTATGCTAATAACCATTTCATCAAACATTTTGGCCATATGATCAAAAACTCTCTTCCACCTACCTTTATTTTCCCCTCTCTTTTTGATGCAGCAGCGATTCCTCCGGCTCCTATTTTCTATTGTAATGTGTTAGAACTCGACGTGAGGCTGTGCCAAAAAAAACTTTCCCCAAAATATTGTGTATTTAAAAGGTAACTGTTAAGGTTCACTGCACTGTAGTAGTATTGTTAGCAGATTTCACACTATTTTAGCCGTATCTAAAAAGTACACTTATTTGCAGGTTTTACAATATATTATTAGTATAAGTACACTTGAAATAAACGATGTATTTTAGGACACAATACTGTACATAATTAAACA
>LR138776.1:0-21768 GCA_900659605.1 Tisbe holothuriae | reverse complement strand
GAGAAATGTATTAGGCGCATTATTGTACTTTCACTCGGTCACTGTCACTGAATGCTCTACTCATTCCGATACGAGCTATCCCCAGTTTAAATAATTATAAATGCAGACTGTTTTTCTTCTACAGATAGATACCATGTATGTCAAAAGGTACTTTATTAGTTTTTAAAGGTGCCAGTTTTTTACTTGCCATTATTACCGTTTTTCGATTCAGTATAATCTAAGGACGTGCGAAACCAAAAAACTACTTGCAGATAATTTAAAAGCAAGACCGACTTCAGTTAGCAAAAATGTTTTTGACGCAGTGTTTTTGCACATGCACAAATAATCAATTAATTTACTGATCCTCGGTTGCAAAGTTACTGTTATTAGCAAGCAGTAATTTCGGCTACTTTTTCCTGGCTTCTCCAACGTATAACATTTAATATTTAAACATCTCAACACTTTACGGAAGCCACATTCAATCATTCGGCCAAATATAGGTATATTTAGTTTTAAAAAATCAACCCCATGGAAATTTCGAATACAATGTTTCGAGTTGGATCCCACCTATTAAAGCATAAACATGCGTACTTGAGAAAGTTCGGGATCGGAGACGGGCCCATCTAGTTTTTTTAAAAACAAAACCTGGAATTTCCAATCGACGGCCAAATACTGACATAAAATTTATCGTTGTTAATGGTTGCATCATACACACTAAATGTATACACCACTGTTGGGATAAACAAATGAAATTTACCTGCCCCAGGCTCTTCTTCCTTTTTCTAATTTTTCAAATAAAATATTTCCTTCGTGATGTCCCCTAATATGTCTGCCAACTCTTGATTTAAACCTGCTCATGTTTAATATTTTAATACCCAAAGAGCCCTTTCACCTAACGGTAACTGTAACTTTAATATCTCGTTAAATACAGTTACGGCACATTATAACAAAGTTTCTAGTTACTCAAAATTTGCGTAACTAGTAATTTTACAGCCCTATTTACCACTATTATAGAATGATCATTGTTCCCCCCGAAATATTGTGTCCACTAATTGCACAGCCATCCTTAACTGAATAAAGTGTGCGATGAATAAAAATCCCTGGCTGTACTATAAGGACTTTCTTTACAGCAATGTGATGCAAAATTTATTGAATGAAATGTTGGTTCGTTGTTGTTTACGGCCATATGATTATAAGCCACTCTAACTTTTGTCGTTCTTCCAGCCGATGAAGAGGAAGAAGAAGAGCACCCGGCTTGGATCGAGGGTTTCGCCATTTTGGTGGCCGTCATCATCGTCGTCCTGGTGACCGCATTCAATGACTGGTCCAAGGAGCGGCAGTTCAGAGGTCTGCAGGATCGCATCGAGGGAGAGCAGACGTTCAGTGTGATCAGGGACTCCAAAGCGGTGCAAGTACAAATAGGAGAGCTTGTGGTCGGCGATATCATCCAGGTAAGGACAAAGACAAAGACAACTTGCTGCTGCCACAGTAATTAATGCTCCTCCTCCTTTTAGGTCAAGTACGGCGATCTCCTTCCTGCTGACGGAGTGGTCCTGCAGAGCAATGATCTCAAGGTGGACGAGTCCTCCCTGACTGGAGAGGCCGACCACGTGAAGAAGGGCGTGGACTCGGACCCAATGGTGTTGTCGGGCACGCATGTCATGGAGGGCAGCGGAAAGGTCGTCGTCACGGCAGTCGGGATCAACTCGCAGGCAGGCATCATATTTGCTCTGCTTGGGGCGGTGGAGGAGAGCGCGGCAAAGGAACAGAGGAAGGCTGCTAGAGCAGGTAATTACGAAAAATAAAGAAAACTGGGGTAGAATCTTAAATGCAAACAGGGGTGGAGAAGTTCCATGAAGCGACTGACATTCGCAGTGTCTTGTACATGCCGGATAGGGACAAGTTGTATCTCACATCGTAGGTCTTAACACTATTGCGGTTCCTGTTGCCGAAGTACTTAATTGGCTCCGTATTTAAAAAATGTCCACGTGCTCATCATTCTCGGACACCGTACTTCGCCCCGGTTGCTTTCTCAGCATGTAGTTATCTTCCCTTCCAGAAAGCCTTACCTGCGGTCAGGCTCAGCAACCCGTCCTGCATTTGGTGCCCTCGGGGCATTACCCACAGCTGACCGCAAACTCGGACCTTGTGATTGAGGTTCCCACCCTTCCCCCTCCTTCTTCCACTTCTTGTCCTCCTCCTCCTCCATCTTCTCTTTCCCCTCCTCCCCTTCGGGGACAACAGCTGCGACAAGGTGAATGAACTAAATGTCGCCCACCCAACCTCCCGAACGCCCTTGCCCGAACACACGCTGTCCGTTACGGGCAAATAAATGGTTCCTGAGAGGATTAATCAACTCATTGCTGTGTTATGCATAATGTCATGTTTCGTCAATTATATATTTGAGAGATAGAGAGACAAAATCGTATTCCTAGTGGGCATGTTTGAACACAACACCAGACTGCGTCTGGTTCCTCTTAGCCATGCCATCATCGTGGTACACTCTATAAAATATTTATATTCAATGGTCCTCCCCGTGGTATTCGGTGTAACTGTCGCTGATTGTTAATGCTAGAGAAAACAAACCCTAACTTATTTCATTGATGTTTTCTCCTCTCTCTTCTCCTCCGACTCTCTTCTAACGTTTCTTTTTCTTCTCTTTTAGCCGATGCCGAGGAGGGCCTGGGCAATTCCCATCCCACCAATTTGACCCTGGGGAACTCTAAGACGGCCACCGAGCTCCCAAGCCCCACCGAGGAGATTCATGATGCCGGCGGCGAGAAGAGTGTCCTCCAAGCGAAGCTGACAAACTTAGCCATTCAAATTGGCTACGCTGGCATGGCCGTGTCCCTCCTTACCGTGCTTATATTGTGCGCCCAATACTCCTTTACAACGTTTGTGACCAAGGCTCGTCCGTGGGATCCGTATTACATTAACTTCTATGTCAAATTTGTCATCATTGGTGTCACAGTTCTCGTGGTGGCTGTGCCTGAAGGGCTTCCACTCGCAGTCACTCTTTCTCTGGCGTATTCAGTCAAGGTAAGAAGAAAATTACTTAATGGGCGATGGCCTATGTATGTATGTATGTTGGGGAAAGTCCGAAATTACTTAAATATAATGTTTAGATGCTGAAAAACTTATTCCCAACTATTTTATAACTTAAGAGCAGTTAACACACCCGATGTATTTCTTCAATAATATGTCTCTGAGAAGTGGGTGGTACCTCATTGCCAATGCGCCGGCCTGCGACAGTGAAAGTCGTTGGTTGACCCGAAAGGGTAACTTTTGTGGAAATAGGTATAAATTGCATTATAACTGCTTACATAATTAAATATGTACTTTTCTTATTTATATTTTCTATATCATAGTGCATCATCAATAATTCCTCACTGCACTATGCATTTAGCCAGGCAATGGGAGACTACATGAAGTGTTACGACATTGCATTAGGCTCAATTTCGTTTGTTTTCCTTTACAGAAAATGATGGCTGACAACAACTTGGTACGCCACCTTGATGCCTGTGAGACCATGGGCAACGCCACCACCATCTGCTCCGACAAGACAGGCACGCTTACCACCAATCGCATGACGGTGGTCCAGGCCTTCATATGTGGGCGGCACTACAAGCCGGACCGTTCAACTCTTCCCAGGCTGAAGGATCTTCCCCAGAGCACAGGAAAGTGCATTACCCAAGGCATCAGCGTCAACAGCTCCTATTCGAGTGATGTCATTGTAAGGATATGATGCATTCTATGGCTGTAGTAAGGCTGCAATAGTCTTTCTCTCTTTCTTTGCAGGCTCCCAAGAACCCTAACGAGCTTCCCAGTCAGATCGGCAATAAGACTGAGTGCGCACTGCTGGGTTTCGTTCAGGATCTCGGCGAGAACTATTCGCTGATCCGCAAGCGGCATCCCGACACGAGCTTCATTAAAGTGTTCACCTTCAATTCTGCCCGGAAGTCGATGAGTACCATTATCCCACTCGAGTCTGGTGGGTTCCGCGTGTACACAAAAGGCGCATCCGAAATCATCATGAAAAAGTGCGCCTTCTCCCAAGGAGATGGCGGCCGCATTGAAAAGTTCTCGAGCTCTGCTCAGGACCGACTCATCCGAGAGGTGATCGAGCCGATGGCTCGCGACGGACTGCGCACGATTTCTCTCGCCTACCGCGACTTTGTCCCCGGCCGGGCAGAGATCAACCAGGTGCACTACGAGAACATCCCCGACTGGGACGACGAAGACTACGTCATCTCAAACCTCACTTCCCTGTGCGTGGTGGGCATTGAGGACCCAGTGCGCCCGGAAGTTCCTGACGCCATCAAGAAGTGCCAACGTGCGGGCATCACCGTGAGGATGGTCACGGGAGACAACATTAACACGGCTCGGGCAATTGCCTCTAAATGCGGCATCATCAAGCAGGGCGACGGTTACCTCGTCATGGACGGAAAGGAGTTCAACGCCAGAATCAAGGACTCCAGCGGACAGGTACTAAGCTTAGCCTACTTACGGTGTCATGGTGTATATGTACGTATATTAAATATTTCAGGTCATTCAGAGCAAGCTAGATGATATTTGGCCACACCTCCGGGTGTTGGCCCGTTCCCAACCTATTGATAAGTTTACCCTAGTCAAGGGCATTATTCAGTCAAAAATGAGCGCCCACAGAGAAGTCGTAGCCGTCACAGGAGATGGTACGAACGACGGACCGGCGCTCAAAAAGGCTGACGTGGGATTTGCAATGGTGAGCTCCTCTTTCGCTATTATCCGATAATGAAAAGCCTCTTCATTCCTCCTCCTCCTCTTTCATTAGGGCATTGCTGGCACAGATGTCGCCAAGGAGGCCTCTGACATCATCCTCACTGACGACAATTTCTCCAGCATTGTGAAAGCGGTCATGTGGGGCAGGAACGTCTATGATAGTATCGCAAAGTTCCTCCAATTCCAGTTGACGGTCAATGTAGTGGCAGTCATTGTAGCATTCACAGGGGCATGCGTCATTCAAGACTCTCCATTGAAGGTATGGGTGATCGGATCACGTCTATGATTATCTATAATAAAAGTGTCTTCTTCTTCCACTCTTAGGCCGTGCAAATGCTGTGGGTTAATCTTATTATGGATACGCTCGCATCCCTTGCCTTAGCTACTGAGATGCCCACTTCCGAGTTGCTGCTTCGGAAGCCTTACGGGAGAACCAAACCTCTCATCTCAAGGACTATGGCCAAAAACATCTTTGGTCAGGCTCTCTACCAGCTGACGATAACATTTGGACTCATGTTTTATGGTATACCTACCCCTCCTGGCAAGACCGTTTTAACCTCAGCTCTATTCGTCCTTTGTCTTTTTAGGGCACAAAATCCTTGACGTTGACAACGGCCAGAAGGCTGGACTACATAGTCCCCCCAGTGTGCACTTCACCATGATATTCAACGCATTCGTAATGATGACGCTCTTTAACGAGATCAATGCAAGAAAAATCCACGGGCAAAGGAATGTCTTTATTGGACTCTTTTCAAACCCAATCTACTACGTTATTTGGATCCTTACTTTTATCAGCCAGGTATATAACATTATTAAAATAAACAGACCCAAGAGTGGAAGCCCGCGGCTGAATGGTTGGTGCAAAACTTCTATGCAAGGGGGCCGGGGTTTGATACCTGGCCTTGGCAGATGAATTTTTTAAAGTGCCCCATAAGGCTGACACAGTCCCTCATGGATGTGCCCTTGTGGCGTGCTATTGCCATGAACCTGAAAAGTTAATGCCCTATTTATTTCATGCGTACAAAGAGGGATCCATAGCAAATCTATTTTTTTGCACGTACCCAATGTTGTCACATTATCTGATTTAACATTTCCCCCATAGATCGTCATCATTCAGATCCTTGGTCCTGCATTTACCACGACGCCCCTGAACGTTGAGCAATGGATTTGGTGCATCTTCCTGGGCTTGGGCACCCTCGTGTGGCAGCAGCTCATCACCACCATACCCACCAGCTGCGTGCCGCATTCTATGGCGTAAGAAAGCTAGATGTTTTCTTAGCTTCCATAGCTATATTTCTTCTTCTTCTTCTTCTTCGTAGGATCGGTCGAGAGCCTCCTCCAATGGAGCCCATGTCCCCTCTCGCCACGTCGGTCAACGACCACCACATGCACCACGATTCGTCTCTCTCGGGGTCGAGATCGGGGCAAATCCTTTGGATCCGGGGACTCACGAGATTGCAGACACAGGTAGGGGCAGTTCACTCGGTAGTATCAGCAACGAGTCAAGTGTATCTAATAACGACGTTCTTTGAGAGACGCTTCAAGTTGACTAATAAAAGAGAAGCAGGTTTATAGGTTTTCAGATTGTATTAACAGCTAGCACTCTTTTTAGATTTGTATTAACATTGTATGTTGAATGCAGTTGTCCTTACCATATTCGGCAAGCATTTTAGAATTACTTTAAGAAATTAGAAATTTCAACTACACTTAATTGATCCAACAGGTACATCTAACCGAAAAACCTATTTAGAGATTTGCATAAAAATAATACGTATTGTTTGCTTAACTTGCCATTAAAAGAAACGCAACCGGAAAGCATTCGAGGCATACTTTAGTATGCTGAAGAAATAGAATTTCCTAATATGCCCTCTTTACTTTTATTAACTTAGTCTAAAAGTGGTTTAGACTGTGGCTTCTTGCATAGCAAACATATTTGTACCTAGGAGGTAACTATTTTACAAGAGTAGATGCTTCTTTGCCGGCAAATTTTAATTGTTATCACATGCTCGTCCTCTTATGTTAACGTTATATTTGTTTTTCTTCCTTATTTATCTACTCTCTTTTACCTTCCTTTGCTCCTCCTCCAACCCCTCCTCCTCCCTCCCTCCCTCCGGCCCAATGATCTCGATCGTACGTTTCACCGTCCTCGTCTCCTCCTCCCTGCAGTTGAGGGTGATCCGCGCGTTCCGCTCCACCTTGGAGGACATGGAAGAAAAACGGTCAATTCACTCGATGCGGTCGGCGCGCTCGCACCTTCCCAGCTCGATGATTGCACGGCCCATGTCCGATATATCCTACATTGACGAGGAGACTGCGGCAATGATGTCCGCTGAGGCCGCAGGAGCTGGAGCTGGGGGGGCAGCAGGGAAGAACATCAATGGGGGCTCCTCACGTAAGCAAATGGCGTCAACTTCGTCATCCATGCTAGACAACTATCTAAAGGTGGAGGGGCAAACCTATCGGGTGCACAGGAACAATTCCTCTTCTTCTAACACTAACCAAAGTCTCAGACTTTCTACTACTAACCAAAGTGCGGCGTCGTCCTCTGGAGCCACCCTCACAGCTCCCTCGAACCCTCGCGTTCGCAGGTGCTCTGACGCGCAGACACAGAGCTCAGAGTCGAGCTTTGCCACCATGGCCCCGCTACAGGCGCAGCTATCCGTCGACTCGGCTCAGCCGCACCAGCATAAGCAGCTGCATCATAACAGCAACAGCACGGCTTCCGGAACTAACGCTGCGTGCGATACCGAGGTGGGCATGATGATGGCAAATTCATCATCCTCCGTCACTGAACCTTCTTGCTCTTCTGCACTACCACCCCCGACTATTCTCCCCCAGTTATTGCACACTCAGCCCACACCATGCGTCCAAGTGGCAGCTGTACTGCCCACGACGCCAGGACACTCGCATAGCACACATTGCGGAAACAACCATGCCACACCTGATCCGAGGGCAACTAATAGCAGTCTAGCCGGTGACGGAGGACAGTCCCCAGTTATGCTGGCACCTTCCCCACTGCCTCAAACCATGACTCACCTTTTACCCACCGTGCCACAGGCTGCTCCTCCCTCCCCCTTAGTACAGGCCTCATATGGCTATGATCCCACCTACTGCCAATATTTGGGTTCTTCCGTTGACGGTTATCAGTACGAGCTGGTCAGACGGCCGTCTTTCGGTCCTCCCGAGATAGCTGCCGCCGCCGCCGCCTTCCAGCACCAGCTGAGACGACCTTCTGTGGGTGGCGGTGGTGGGGCGCCCATGCAATCGACGTCACCGCTCATTCCTTCGGCGCAAGCGTTCCAAAGTCACTCTCCCACCCTGTTCCCATCACCAGCATCGGCCTTCACACCAGCGCCATCAGTAGCAACAAATGCGCCTGTTGCAACGCAACAATATAACCAATCCTACAACACTCTAAATAGCAACCAGCACTCTTCCTCTCTCTCCTGCCAGGGGTCTTTCGACTCCTGTGCCGGACCCCCCTTCACTCCACTATTCATTCAGAACCCTCCTAGTTACAACCAATCCCAAATACCCTTAAGCCCAAGGCATATGCAGCAACAGCAGCAGCAACAACATCAATCACAACAACAACAGCAGCAGCAACAACAGCAGCAATTAAGTGGGACCCCGCAACAGGCAACTTCTTACCGAGCCACTAGTTCCGTTAGTGCTGGAAATGCCGGAGAACAGCAATCATTGCCCAAGTTGATTCACGAAACAAGCATATAAGAGTCAGTGGCTTATAAAGAGGATTGCCATGTGAAAATGAACGTAGGTGATCCAAATACGAAGTGACTTTTAATGCACCCGAATGATTGGAGGTTGCTTTAAGATATTGCATAAGCGAAGAAGTTCTGAGCTCTCCTTAACGACAACAACACCAACTAATACTGCTGCTACCCCTTCATTCTCTTGAGCCCTTTGTGTCCTAATCAGCGTTGTCCTATTAACAAGTCTCCCTTGAATGTCTCGAAGAAGCAAACCAACAGAAGGTGGTACCCTTGTGCTTATCAGTGTCCGGACGAGAAATCCAATTGTAACCAACATAGGAGCATTAGGCTTCTTCAGTCCCCCATTGGTTCTCCTCCTCAGTTGATACTTGTTTTCACAATTCGGTCTCGACATGTAGCAATGCATGGTTTTCTGCCCCTGAGGATTGTACAGAGTGCCAATTGCCGCGCACACAGCATTATTTCTTAGAACGAACGCATAATAATGACCAAGAAGCTCTCTAAAATGAGAAGAACGCGTAAACGATGATTCAGACGTTTATATGGCTTTCCTTCTTTGTTTATGTTGCTTAATAACCCCCAAAATATAATATTCCTCCTTTTAACCCACTATTGATCCCTCTCTTCTGTCTTCCGTGGAGTTCTATATGCCGGAGAAAAGCATAACTTAAATTATGTTCTGTTATAAAACCTGACTCACAATTGGGGCTTGATTGGACATGGACAGGTTATTCCCTCCAAAGACTGCTACTTATACTTTACATCTCATTAATATTGTGCACGTCTCTTCAACGCTTTCCGCCAATTTAGCACTTTTATCTGAAATGATCACATAGGTTTTAAGGAATACACAGGCAATATTTTATAGACATTATTATTCTCGTTGAGAAGTAAACATTCAGATGCTGCAAGATCGACTTGAAACGTTTGTGTAACTATTCTTTTATGCCAAACCACTTCTCAATCCGTACAAAGAAGCTTTATGCGAAATATGAAATTGAAGCTAGAGCACCAGCCTTGCATTGAAACTCTTTTTTTAAATCATAATAATAATATTGTTAGCCCTGCCTGCAGGCACCGCTTATGTAAGGCTCATTGGGAATAAATAATTACCATCTCACACAACAGGCCCATGTCGTTTTGTTTCTTCTACTTTTACTTGGCACGTTGCCCCCTTCGTCTACGTCGTCCTAGCTCCCTCCGCTCCCTCTGCTCCGCCCGCCACCACTACCCACCACGAACACCAATAGCAGCCTCTTTCCTCTCACTGCCCGTCACATCTTTCAGCAAGAACTCCAGATAATGCTAATTTCTATCTTCTTTCTTTCCCCCTCCTATATATATTTTCTCTTCTCTTCTTTACCCTTGCTTCCCACTCGACGACTACTTGCCCTTGCAGGTCATTGGAGGCGATATACAAGATCGACTCATCCCCATTCCCTATAGTAAATCGTCAACGGACCAGGCTGTAAGGGCTTTAAATACTAAAACGATAGTGTTTAGTCAGTGTAGAAAGCTTGCTTCCAAATAGAGCCTGAAAATAGTTGGCAATTTTGCAATGTTCCTTGTTAGATGGCCTTATATGTTAAATTTATATTTGACATAAATGTTTTAGAAGTACTACTTATGCACCTTTACGCTGTCTTGGACGATGATTCATGATGGCGTTACTTTAGTATCATGGAATTTATACTTCTGAAGATTCCATTTCTAATGAACATTCATCCTACCATCATGTACTTCTACAACGTAAACTGCTTTATCTAACTCTAATTTGTTTTCCTAGTAATCCTTCAGTGCATGTCTCATCTACTTTGCCATTTACCATCATATCCATGTCCTTAAAACATTAATACATCTACTACGTACCAGAATCACCACATAACCAACCTGTATTCTAAGTATCATTAGTTCCTCCTCCTGATTTAAAGCTCGAAATTGCGTGCATGACTTAAAACTATCTATTTTACTATCTTTAAGCAACTAGCTGGCAGTCCAGTTCAAATGGTCTCAACGTTCGTATCTAACATAATTCTTCTGTACAATGCTCAGGTAGCTTAATCGTTCGAGGCCGTCCAACTGAGAAAAATAAATAGATTTAACTACTTTTAACAACGTCCCCTCCCATCTTATTGACATATAGCAATGACGACGGGTCTCTTTGGCCAAATCAATTATTTATTGAGCTGATTATTAATGTTCTTCACAAGGGTATACGAAGCTTGAAGCATAAAAAGAGTGACATCTACTGAGGTACATGAACTTGGCTCACCGTGACGCATGTATAAAATATCTACTGCAAAGTGCAAGTTTGCATTGATATCTAAGTAAACCTATTCCAAAAGGATGTCACGCATCGTTTTCTTAAGTTTGAGGTCAACATTTCCATAAAATAATGAGTGCATGAAAATAAGGGCGCAAAGAGTCTTTTTTAATGTCTACCCTGTTAAACTAATATTAACCCATGACAAAGTGTCACAGTTTAGACGCTACATTTAAATATACTATTATCCTGTGTCCTTCACGATCGATGATGTTATGACCTATATTGAATATCGTAGCTCGTGCCCTAGAGATCTTGCTTCAACGAGTTAATTAGTACAAGTAAAACCAAAATAATGCAGGATTTCTTTGCTACTTTAAAAACTTATCGAAAGTTGTCCAATTGTGATAACGATACTAGAAAATTGATCACGGTTCTCTGGCAAGCATATATCACATATAAAAAGATTAAGTGCAATCGGCCTATTGTAGTGATGACCGGAATTATAATTAAACATCCCAACTCAAATAAGAGAAAAGAAAAAAGAAAGAAAATTGCTCAGTACACCATTTGCAAGAAGATAGCTAAAGACGTGACATGAACAAGTCTCATATTTATTCAACCAATTAGTTTTGAAATGACAAGTACGGAGATATCCCAGTTTCAAAAGAAGATCTTTTAAGAGAGAACGATATCAAGTTACTCTAGAATAAATGTCCCTTGTAGTAAAAAGTATAAAATACACACGGTTCTAGACTAACCATTCTATAAAATACGTTATACAGGGTCCGGGGTATACACGGCAGCATCTAAAGCCGCAACTTTGTTAATTCTGCAATATTTAGGTTTTTTTTCAAAGGATACTAGTTCATGATGAATGTTGAAAACCCATTTAATCGACCCTTTTCATAAACCCTTGTCAAATTAGTGCTGCAGCTTCGATCTTACGAACACTATAGTAGTCACATTACTTACACAAGGAAAGAGTGGCATGCCCATCTCAAGAACTTTATGAAGCAAAAAAGTTTTAACTTTCCACTTACTTAAGGCATTCTTTTTTATTTAATTAGTCTATCGGCTGTTTTTTTTAAATCTGCTGTCGTGTGACTTCGTACCCTGTACCTCTTTTCGTCTTCAATTTTTTCTTGCTCTCTTTCTCAATAACCTTTAACTAAGATACATAGTTTGACTACATACAGTAGGGACCATCATCAAGGATTTTGTACGTATTTCAGTACTCATCATCAGCGACGCTGCCACTTCTTCTTCTTTTTAATAATATGATAATAATATACATTGCACCAACATAGTAGACTAAAGGAAGAGGTCTCCACCGAGGGTTCAATGTGACTAAGAACATTAAGGTATTAACAAAAACAGCTGCATGCAACATTTTCATTGGTCATAAAAGGCACATATTATTCATTATCATCGTCATCTTTGCCCCATGAATGTACACCGAATTACTTCTTCTTCATTAGTTAACATCGCAACTTGTATTTTGCATGTACCTGTACTGGCTTTTAGTGTATTTGCTGGCAAATTGGTTTATAAATCTATAAATTACTAGAACCACATATATGTGTATACGAAATACAGTATAACCCCTAATAATAGTATACTAGTTGTGTGTGGTTGTGTTAATCTACATTTTGTCACAAAGTATGAATCCTTCAATTCGTTCTGCTTTTTCTACCCTTTGTCTATCTATAACCTGCAATGATTCCCCCCGCTTTTTATACCAAACTAACTTTGTAAATTACCTCATGCCTCCTCCTTCTCTATGTACACGCACCATATAAACGTCATGATTCTTGATAGGAAAATAATAAGGATGGTACGCTAAATTGGGGCAAATAGTCAATGTAAATCATTACAATATATATATTGTCCAAAAATATGTAATCCGAATTCCGCAGTAAATGTTTGGACCGGAAAAACTTGAATGTTGTTGCTGCTGCCGCTTTGCTGAATGGGCTCCAACAAATATCGTTTGGCCTTACACGGCGGCGGTATTCGTTTTATCCTTACAATTTTTAATTTGATGTTATATTTCTTTGTGTCCATATCTTTCTGTTTATTTTTCGACACAGTATATAAATAAAATACTAATAATAATGTATCTTTAACTATACATAACGTTTTTGCGATAATGTTAACTTTTTCCAACTCGATACTAACACTCCTTATCAAGCTACAGAATACTCTAAACCTTATTGTGTTTCCAACTAAATCCTTTGCGACTTCTGCTCTACTTGCATAGTATTCATGTTTCCGAAGACTACTAACTTATTTTGTTCAGCCCACGCAACTACTTTTCCAACACATCATTTCCTCCCCGATCATATTAATTTCTCTTTCTATTATTGTCCTATGACCCTGCAATCAACATATTTCCCTTTTGATTATTCACTTTATGGCCATCTAGTCCTATTTCAATACTTCTTTCCCTTACCTGGAAGAGAGCATTTACGATGGACTACTCGTTAACAACCTAGTTTGCCCCTCATCATAAACATCAACGTCCTTTACGATGGCTCAGCACATCCATCTCCTTCTCCTTCTCCCCCTCCCATAATGCAAACATATGACAAACTTCCTCTCTCTCTTCTCGTTCTAGATCCGCGTGGTGAACGCCTTCCGTCACGGAATGGACAGCCAGCAGTTGCAGCAGGCCACGAGCAACCCTAACATCCAAAGAGTGCTGCAGAAGCAAGCCTCTCTCAGCAAGCGGCTCTCTTCAGCCTCTTACCTCGATCAACAAGCACAAGCGGCGGCCATGGCTTCCAAGACCAGAATAACGATTCCGGAGGCTGCAGGGGCTTCGTATTCACACACTGAGACGGCGGTGTAAAGTTGAAGAAAAAGAAAAAGGAGAATAGGGGAGACGAGGCCGGGGGCATCATACCACAAAGATAACACAGAAAATTGGCCTCAGCCAGGATCAGCCTGGTGACGATAGTGTAGTAGTAACTCTTTAAAGAAAAGTAATAGAAATCCAAGCAGATATTATTGTTTTGTTTTTCACAGTCTTCCGAATCAAGAAAAAAATATAGGTAATCAATTACCGAAATAAGATTATTGTGCAATATATTGCCGTATTAGTAGATGAATTTCACTAAAATACATAAATAATAATGACATGAATGAATGGCTCCATAGAAGAGAATGAATTGAAGAGCATGGTTTATGGAGAGGATGCAAATAATGAGAAAGATGAAGTTGAGGGTCATACTGCCTTTATTTAAATTCTTCCCATGAAACCTATGCTCTAGAGGATGCATTAGGCCATTATTAGTATGATAGGTGGCCTAACAGCAAAACATATACAAAGTCAGAACTTGATGGAAAATAAGCAAGCTCAGGTGAAAGGATAATATATACTGAGAACATTGCTTATTTCAATTCCTTATTGCATATGTAAACGTGCATTTAAACACAATTGAAAATTTATTTAGACTGCCATCTCCAATGACAAGTAAATACGTACTTCTTAATCATAAACACAATATAACCATTTTTTGTAACATAGTATATCTAGTTCACGTATGTCAATTACATACTTGTCAAGCAAGATTACTAATCACATTTCCAGAATTTAAGACAATAAATAAGACAGTAGATTTAATTTACGATTACCCATGTTACCCTACACCAATCTACAAAGGCAACACTATATCTGAAGGACCATATGCATTTCTCACTAATAGCTATAAAATGCAACAAATCAATTACACTTAAACCCTTAGCCATTACGCATTGTTGACATTTTAATAGGAAATGATTGAACTATAGACATAATAATTACAATATAATGATTGCTATGTATTTCACTCGGTGTATTCAGTGAAATACATATTGAGTAAAGCAGCTAGAGACGTGCGGGTACCAGGATCCGCGTTCAAGCTGGAACCAGCTTCAGCACCAATTTTTAGAGCCTTGCGGGACCGAAAAAGTGTATTTAACCAGCAGCTTAGCAGCAACTAGTTCATCAATCTCCCAAGAGGATGCTCCTTTGCAGAAAGGAAGGAAATTTCTTATGCCACCTTTTCGGAACTTTCTAAAAAAACTCTTTCCTTATTATACCTCTTTCCTCTTTGGCCAGCTGGGCAGAGTGTGTGTCACCATATGAGAAAGAAAGATGGACGAAATAGCCATTTTCCAGCAAGCAAAATTTCGTCATTATCCTTCCTGCCTGACTAGTAATTATTCCCACTTACCACAAACATCCAGACAACGTCCAGTACACTGATCGAGAATACATTCCTTATCAAATTTGACCCCGGACTCGGAACCGCCCCCTAATCCTGGACCCGCACGTCTCTAGAGGTAACACTAAGTTTCTAACAAGATTATGTGAATACAGATAATTTCAAGAAACCTGTGCGAATGTGTCACACAAACTAATATACTACAATTAAGCTAGGTTCGTTTATCATCAACCTTGTTCTTCTGCACCTGAGAAGCAAGTATTATATGTTTGTGATGAACTCCTGGTCGAATATTTCGCACACCCACTATCTCATAGCAAAACTGTTTCCAATGAAGAAAAGATTTTCCAGGCAGGATGATGACCATCGAAGAGGAAGAAATAGGAATATGATAACCGTGCGATTGAAAATGAATCAATGAATGAGGATTTCTGAATTAGGGTTGTGTGTTTGTGAAGTTGAATGATAATTGTTAATAACTACTATTTTAAAAGAACGCGTTTTAGAACAAAATATAATAACAATTCCTAAGTCGATATTATTGACAGCCAGTTATTCATAGTTCATTATCGTTTTACACTGCATTATTTCTAACATGAATAGTTTTTACCTCTTATTTTGTTTTTTTGTCACATACAGTTTATATTACCCAAGGCATATTACTGATCTTACCACAAAAATGTACATATTTCGGAAGAATATGTAGTAAATTTATTGCAAAACCCAGTTTGCCCGTTTTAAATTTGTAGACTATATATAAGATGATTTTTTTAGATTCCTGTATGCAATGATTGCAATCTTTAAAACATATTTTTGACTCTCCCGGCAGCAATTGGTGCTGTAATTTGCGTTCCTTTCTCTGCGTAGTAACTCATTTTTCTTACTCCTTTGGAAACCCCCGTCGTACATGTTGATGGACTCGCCCAAATAGTTCTTGCAGTGTTATGAACGGATAAATGTAATTATTTTTAAATATAAGGGACACTATTCATATGGAAGTTCATGAAGTCAACATTCTGAAAACAATGATATAGAGTAAGTGTAGTGAATTTTGAACATCAATAGATGAAAAAGCTTTAAATATCCCTTCGTCGTTAACGCCATCTTGAATTTCAGGGTTAGATTGGGCGGGAAAATGTAAGAAAATATTGAACCAGGTTTTATTCCACTTCAAATAAGTGTTGCAAGCTTATTCTAAGCCAATAATATAGAACATCTTCTCCTCTTTCGATGTATGATATGGATGATTACGTTTGGCTATTATTAATTGCCACATTTACTTCAACTTAACCCTAGGATAATAATCTTTCTGAGCGCATTCTGTCTTTTTCTTGCCGTGCAGTCGATCGAACCTTTAAAGATGGCGGCTTGTTTCGCCGGTACAAGGGACTTTCTGACCAATGATGGCCCTTCCTTTGGTCTTGTCTGCCGATTTTTAACCAATCTTGGGTCTTGAATTCAAATCTTTGTGGCGCCATTCCGTCCAGCCTGGCCTGCCCTGTCTGCCTCCCCTCTGAGCGCCCGCCTGCCTCGCCTGCCCTCCTTCCGCCCTCTTCCCGACCAGCCCGGGCTCATCTCCTCCTCCTCCTCCCCCTCTGCCGGGGCTGCCTCATCGGATCGGGTCTGTTGGTTCGTCCGCCTGGCCCGAGCTGCGGCTGCGGCTGCGGCTGCGCCCGCTCCGTCCTCTCTTTTTTTCTTTCTTTCTTTCTCTCTCTCTCCTTCTTTCTTGCTTCGTTGGTCGCCGTCGTCCTTCCTTCCTTCTTCAGCTCTTTAGCTCTGCTCTGCTCCCTCAGTCGGTGAACAACGTTCTGCACGGAACGAAGCATTTTTGGGCTGCAACCTCGATCGCTCCTCTGTTCAGCTCCGTCGCGCTCCTCTCGCAGACGCAAGTCGGAACTTCTCCGCAAAGACTGTTCGACAACCTTGCCGACCCGGTGTGCAACCTCTCAGAGGAGCAAGTCCCACATCTCTCGGCAAAGTAGGAACCACAGTGGACGGTGGGCGTCTCCACCGAAAGCCTCCAGCCCTCCAACCCTTCACTCGCCCCCCGCACCGAGCTCGGCTTCTGGCATCCATTGAAGTCCGACTGACTGAAACCGTGTCGTGTGGTCGGAGTGAGAGGGTTTGACTCTCTGGTAGACCCGAATCCCGCCAGCAGGCAAAGAGTGACTGGTGCCCTTCCTCGAGGTGTCCCCGACTGTTTCTTTTGTAAAGGTAACCACCGCGCCCTTGCCCTTGCCCTTACCCTTGCCCCTCCTCCACTCGTTGCTGTGGTAGTTGACTCTCTCTTTTGTCTTCTTTTCAGCCCGGTGATGGACTGCAGCGGCTTTCTTCCCTCTTCCGTCCACGGCGGCCTCAGCCTCGAGGAGATGATCGACGGCGACATGAAGTCGGAGCAGTTTGAGGGAATCCTCGACCACCACACCTTCTCAAACATGGACGCAATGGACATGATTCAAGATCTGGGAGAGTTGCACTTCCCGCTCGGAGACCACACCACAGGGCTTCACGAGGACTGGGGACTAGAAACGATGACGCCGATCGCCCTCACCCAAGGCCTGGTCCCACACCAGGGATCTTCTCAGTTTGGGTGCAACGGATACCTAGAAGACGGCGGCCCCTCCACCCTCATGGTCAACCCCAACAACGTGATGCCGGTGGTGTCCTCCACAAGCACGAATTCGGTTCAGCCGAGTAGTCTCCCGCCACAGAGACTCGCCTCGGTGACCTCGCAGTCGTTGTTTCCCACTCAGCCGCAGCCGCAGCTGCCCCAACAACAGCAGCTCAACAACACCCCACTGCCCACGTACACCCTTCAGCCGCACCCTCCTCCGCCCCAATCTCAGTCCTTGTACGGAGCAACCGTGGTTCCCACCATGAACGGGGGCACCTCTGCCATTGGCATTGTGCAGCGCGGTCAGACCAAGACTCTTAAAGTGATACCCCCTCCATCGGGATCCCCAATGCAGACTGTTCCCGGCGGCGGCGCAACCACACTTCAAATTCAACCAAACCGAAAAAAACTAACTGGAACTGCCAAACTGGGCGAAAAGGAGAACGGCTTCCCCAAGCCCGCCTATTCCTACTCGTGCCTAATTGCCCTCGCCCTCAAAAATTCGCGCCATGGGAGCATGTCCGTGTCCGAGATCTACAAGTTCATGTGGTAAGAAGAGCTCAGTTCCATTTAAATTTTCTAACCCACCTGCTTCTCTAGACGGGAGTTTAAATCCCCCGGCTCTCTCTGTCCGTTGGACTCATTTCCTTTCCTTCTTTAACCGTCATTTCTGTTGGGACATTTAAATGTTCGTTGAGGGAGGGGAGCGAGTGTAGGATCGTTATTCTCTTCTCTCTAGAAACGATTCTTCTCTTTCCTCTGTCCGTCCGTCCGCCCGCTCGCTGATATCTCTCCTGCCTGGTTCGCTACGGCCGGAGCAATGAATCCCAACGGACTTTTTCCACCAACCGTCATCCCGTCCGTTTGAGCTTAAACAGAAGGAACTGGACTGGAGACTTAAATTTGTAGTTGGTAGAGTAGAAACTAATCAAAAATACCTTTACGAAATTATTAAGTTTCTGCAAAGACATATATTTATGAATATTGATTTTTTTGCTGTGCTGTTTTTCCTGCCACCTGCTATTGATCTATCTATATTTTAAACGGTCGTTGTAATGGCACAAAGAAAATCAATATTTACTGCTTAACCTCTAGAACTCCTAAATGAATGCAGTACTTTCCTCAGCATAAGTATAAATTACAATAACAACAATATTAAATAATAATAAGCTTAGCGGTTCTTGATCTAGCGACATACTTATTCTGGTCCCAAGACACCCCAGGACCATGTCACGTAGAGTTTTATACAAGCCTATAGTTTCATTCAAGCTCGCCTATTTTTGACTTTCTTGTGTAATAGCTTATTTTTAATCTATTTTTTAAAGGTTAGTAATAGTAAATAGTAATATAGTAAAATGTATTCAGAAAAATGTATTCAGAAAAATGTATTCAGAAAAATGTAATGCCAATTTTGATATGCCCAAAAGGAGAATCTAATGGGGTTCCTTATATTTGCGTTTGTCGTAAAAATATTCAAACTAAATGTAACAGTCTTTGGTCTCTTGAGAAATTCCCACCGGATCCCAGTGCCTATTAATAGGAGAAACCATCAGAAGCAGACACCGGGTCTTGTTTGAATTATATTTCACTCTAAACGTGATCCAAACCCTATTTCGCTTCATAAAAATGGATCAACTTGATGCCAAACAAGTTATTAACAGAAGAAGAAAAAATCACGTGAAGTCGGAATGTAAAAAAATATATTTCTCTTTTTTTCAGTGAACATTTCCCATACTTCAAAACTGCCCCGTCTGGATGGAAGAATTCGGTCCGGCACAACCTCAGCTTGAATAAATGCTTTGAAAAGATAGAAAAGCCGACGGGCAATGGGACGAACCAGAGGAAGGGGTGCTTGTGGGCCATGAATCCGGCCAAGATCAACAAGATGGACGAGGAAGTGCTCAAGTGGTCCAGGAAGGATCCCCAAGCCATCAAGAAAGGAATGGCTTTACCACGTAAGCTTATTTCTACTTTAAGAAGAAAAAACACTTGGACGACCCCGTTAAAATGATGAGTTCTGTATAACATAATTCCTTGATGATCCTTGTATACCTCTAAGAAGACCTGAACCCCATCGCAAGTAGTTCATCATGTCCAGTTGCCAACCTTAAACTAACAGGCCCCTCTTCTATTTTTAGACACTCTCGAAGCTCTTGAACGTGGCGAGATGGTGAAAGACTACAGTGCTAATGGCACCGCTAGCAACGCCAGCACTGGGGCCGAAAGTGAGGACGATGAAGACCCTAGGACACCAACATCAGTCTCTTCCCAGGGCTCCCAGGGTTACGACTCTGCGGGGTCGGATTTTGTCGATATTGAGGGCTTTCAACAGATCCCGGACTCATCGCTAAATGAGCTTAACATTCAGGTAAAACTAATGAATCTAAAGTAATGGTCAACTCTTATTTCAAGTGATGATTACTTATGTTCGTAGTAATAGTGACGAATATCAACATACCTCTAAGAAGACCTGACATAGAACGACCTTTGCATGATATATATCTGCTATCCTGGCAACCATGAATAAATATAATCTTGCATTTCTAGGCCTCTGGTGGCATCTACGAGGACTTGGGAGAAGATCGCCTCCAATTCCACGCTGCTGCCCCCTCCACAGTAGCTCCCTCCTCCTCCTCTTCCTCCCACAACGGAGTTGTGACCATTGCGTCCAATTCCACCGGAGGTATCACCAACAGCACTTTCTACTCGACCATCCACGGAAACTACTCCATACAGCCAGCCGGGGTGGCTAATACTGGTGGTCTAGCAAGTGCGCCCAAGACCTTCAATACGCTCGTCGTTCAGAAGCAACATGGACAGAAGATATTCAGTATTTAAAGCGCATTATCTCGTACCTCTTTAAAACTGGCATACTCTGCTGAATTTGGATCATTTTTATACAACTAAGTGAAGAAGTGTACCTTTAACGCCGCCCTGTGAAGAAGCTGAAGCTCCATCACTATAATCAATTAATCATCATAAATAATCCTGAGGCAAATCTAAAGTACCTGACCTAGACGGATTTTACACAAAGAGTACAATGGCGATACTTCTATTTCAATTTCTACCTTTCTGCATTGGATCTCCTTCGTGCTAAGCTATCTACATATTGATTGTAACAATAGTATTATTTTTCATGTTAGTGAACATGAACGGCATTACCGAGCGAGTTCTACCTTTCTCAGATGTATTCGATGGATCTCGATGAGCGTGAGTGTAATAATCGTTTTCAGGATTGATTGCTGTTTTATAAAAGTAAAAATGCATACATGCAGTTGTTTGGAGTGTTCCATATGTGCAAGAACTTTCGGTAGCTGGCGACATCATATCTGCTAGCTGCCCATCACTTGGTGATATCAGTCAGAAAAGTTTATCGAATGAAGTTATTTTTTTTTACTCTCCAAGTTTGTATATAGTCTGATATAATACAATAAAAAGTATACATACTCATTTTGCATTCATTTATTAAATGCGCTCTGTAGCTTCAATGTAAATTGCGATAAAATGTAAAATTCACTTTCTACGTGTAGATACGTAGACTTTATGCTACTCATTGAAGCCTTAAAACTAGGGGCTACCCACCGACTACTAGAGCGAAAGACCGATCTGCTCCGCCACATCTCGGCGAAAATTTACATACCTAGGCCGATTCTCTCTCTTTTTGCTTCACAGAGTGAAGTAACATTTAAGCTATATTTTCTTGAAATTGGGTTGATAAATCAAAAATGTATATAATTACACAATTATTCTACTGCCACAAAATAAGACTTTTTATTTCATATGTGTTGATATAAAACATTTCCTGTAGAAAATCAAAAAATTTACAAACTGAGGCCGATCGGCCCACCATTTGCTTCTATGTATGAAATAACTTACCAAGAGGCATAGTGTCGTACAGACTCTAGTAAGAGCTAATTGCCACTAAATAAAGTTATTCTGATTGTCAAAATCTACATATTTTATTAGTAAAGTTTTATAAAATAATGATTAATTAAAGAGATTGTATTTTCGCGTAGAACAGGCAGGTCTTTCTAAACTCTAGTAGTCTGTGGGCTACCCCATGGGTCTAAAATAAACAAGGATTCGTTGGTCGACAGGTGACATTTAAGCACTGGAGCCCTTAGGAGTGCGCTCAAATGACCTAGGAGTGCGCTCAAATGACCTGTCTAAGAGCTGTCTACGGAAAGAAAGTTCACTTTTTCAACTCAC
>LR138775.1:12832-25282 GCA_900659605.1 Tisbe holothuriae | reverse complement strand
TAGTTCTGCAGATGGCGGAGACTGCGGTTGATGAGATATGACCGTCGCAGATGTAACCTTTAATTAGTGATTAAAATGACTTGTATCGTAAATTAGTCAAGGTCAAGATATACCTGGTCTGGATCTTGTATCAATGACTGGATATCCAAGTGTAAGCCTCTTGGAAGCAGGGATGGTTCCAATTGGAAGTCTCTCCTCCATTCGAAGGTTCATCTGATAGCCAGGGCTACACTCTACTGCAGCTCGAAGGCCACTCTTACACGGGACTATATCAATATGACAATGAGCTAATAATGTATTCCCTAGCTTAGTAAATGTTACCTTCCGAGTCCCACACTTCATGGTGGCATCCCAGTATATGCGAGTCCCTTCTAGAGCAAGCCACGCCTCCAATCCGTAGCTGAACACCTGATTGTTTTGTGTGGTTCTGCTGACCTTTTAAACGCACCACTTTTCCGTGGCTAAACGACATCATACTACAGAACACCTGTAGAGAAACGTGGACAATAGGAAACCTTATCAAACAGTATGACCATTAACCTTTGCTTCCTGCTCTCCAAAGCCGTCAGCGCAAATGTAGGATTTGACTATTTGGTCCGCAATTTTGGTGGTGATGTGGGCGAGTCCGACTCGAGTTGTATGAGGTGGGGCTCGGTTCGAGTCCCGCTCAATGCCAACAACATCACAGAGGATTGCTGCCGGTTTGAACATTGGGTTTATCCCGTCAGATTTGCAACCTGTAACAATACCTTTAATATGAAGCCAGTTAGGGGTTACAGGTATTCATTCTTGTACTCGTTAAAGAAGTTCCTGTAATTCCATTGAAATCGGCTTTGCAATCGAAAATGGTTTCCTCGTTTCCACTGCACGTGATGTTTAATCCGAGCAGATTACTCGGCCCAACGGTCAGAACTCGGTCCAAAAAGTGCCTAAAAAGGAGTACATTGTAGATATCTTTGCTACTGTAAGCATTTCTATAGTGTATAAGGTGATTACATTCCTGAAACTCTGCCAATTGAATATCCTTTGATCATTTTCAATATGTCTAAAAAGAGGCTTTTAGGCTTGCTTTGAATGATAAGTCTAGAGCGTCTAATTGGGTCTTTTACTCAACATTCATATTTCTGGATATATTTCAGTAAAAGGTACATTTGCTGCTCTTGGGCGAAAACGATCCAATAACTCGTAAATTTGCTCATGTCCGAATTGACAGCTGAGATACCAAAAGCCAGCCTTGAACATCGAAATTCAATCATCGCTGCTACAAAAAGAGGCCTCCCCCAAAAAGCACTCTACAATCTATTCCCAGCTCCAATTTGCTGATTATATTTCACTTTCCGAGCTCCTTCTAGCCTTATAAGACCCTTGCACGAGGCTAAGGCGATAAATAACCAGCAAGCGGCTCACTCTCCTTAAGTTTAAACTGCTGCCCTTGGTCAGCATTTCAATAGAGTACACCTTTGAGCAGTTTATATGAGCAGCGCGCACGCACGAGTGGAGAGCAGCGCCAGGGGGATTCGGGAAAAGAAGGGTAAATACATCTGCATTGTGCAAAATGGGGAGATCTAGGCAGTATTAAAGTCGCATTATTAGTGCCCTTAACAGGTAACACGTATTAATTGACTTCTACAATGCTTAAGCTGAACCAGTCCTTTTGTATGTGCCACAAAATGTGTAGTTTCCTGTAACTGACCTTCTTCCCCCGCTGTATCCAAGCGTCCTGCACATCACATCGGCCTCCTGATCCCGCCACTCATCCCCGCACAAATAAGACTCTCCAAAGTAGTTTGCGTTGACAATCGGGAAGCCCACTCGTGGAGAAGAGGTGCCGGTCAGGGTCAGGCTTAGGTTCAAATCGGGCAAGGCACTCTGAAAGAGAAAACTCATAATATATTCATTATCTTGGTAACCATAGATATAGAGGGTAAAGGATATGTTGGTAACTATCTGCCTATTCTGCTCATTGTTTCTTACTTTCTTTGAAAACATTTGACACATACCTGTAAGAAGCTCCCCAAACTCTTCTTCCCGACCATGTTCCCAGTCTCTTCAAAGTCAATCTTATAGCACACTTCATTCTCTCCTCCGAGCACCACCTCCGAGCTGGCACAACACTCCTCCGAAGAGCCCAAGCTGCACTCTGTGACTACTTCTGTACACGGAGGGGCGGTGAGGAGACCTCCTTCCAGCATCACCTGTCGCATGAGCTCTTGGACACGCTCGGAGGCGTCATGCTTCCAAGGAAGAAGCGTTGATGAAGTGCTCAAGGAAGTGTTTGATGCGAATTGTTCCCATGCTGGCCAGAGATGCTGCATTGGCAATAGTTTTGATTCCACATCTCTCTTGATACTCTCAGACACAGGCATGCCTAGAAATAAAACACTTGAGACTTGTTTACAAAAGTTTAATCTGACTTTACTATGTGTGTGGCAAAATGTAACTCGTGGATAAGGTACTTCATGGTGCAGCAGTCCCACTCGGTCCACAACCAGAAAACCCTGCGGCTCACTCATGAAGTGTTGTATTGCCAGGCAGCTGAATACGATACCCAGTATGAACGCCACAGCCGATACGACACCCCAGAACACCCTTTCCCACATTCGATGCCTTTTGAACATGGTGTACTGCAAATGAAACATGTTTACATCAGATGTACGTATGCTTCCTTAAGACCTTACCTTGATTCCATGCAATGTTGAATGGCACGCATACTCCCTTGCTGTCCTTTTAAGCGCATTGTCCTCCGCACTCATTTCGAGTTGTAGGTAGGGGTGTCCTTCACCATGTTGTAATTGTCTAGGATAAACAGCCACATATTAAGAACAACAATAATCCCTCTGGCATTACATGTGTGTCTCAGGAATTAGTTATGTATTTGTGCATACACTGTGGGATCATAGTGGATTTTATTGTTGTCTTGCGGCTGTTACCAATGTGTCTACCGCACACCTTTCACCAGAACGACCATGAAAAAGTTTTTTTCCACCGGAAATCCCATGCAAGTCTCTTTGGCTTTAACATATGTGAGCATGAGAGAAATAGAGAAAAAGTTGTGGCACTTTTTGTGTTTTCCTCTTCTTTCCATGAATTGATGGATGTCGGTTTTTCTCTTGAGGGGGAAATGTATTCTAGAAAATGTGTGTTTGGGCTGCTCATGAATGATAATGACGACGTTGTGCTGGATCAGGTTATGTGGTCATGGAATATCCAAGATGTGGGAAATGAGGCACGTGTTTTGAGCAATTATGGCATAATATCAATTAATACTGAATAGCTACCAGGCCTCCTTGTTTAGCAAGCTAAGCTTAAAGTATCTACTGACATATTTTACCTCAATGTTGCCAAGTCTTGTATATGAGCCCCTTCCATCCCTGCCCTGGTGCCCCACACCGGGTCTCTATCAAACTCCCTCCTGATCTGCTGCCTGATCCTGCCCGTCGGCCACGACCCCGCCGACGTCACCCTGCTAGGCGACGGCATTGAAGACACCGACGCCATTGCTAGCTAAACTGTGACTGTCAGGCCTTTCGTTGTTTTCTTTACTCAGTCATAGACTGATAGTAATGCTAGGCCAACATTGCTTTTTGGAGGAACAGAAGGGGGAGGAGGGGAGGGTTATACCTTCCTCTCTAGTGCACTGTCAGTTTCACAGAAGAAGCAAAAAGTGGCCGTACTTGCAGTAGGAGAAGTTTCTACTACTGCTGACCCCCTGCTTGCACAGATTACCTTATTTATTGTCTTGCGAGTGCAAAATAATCGCTGTATATTATGCATATTAGGCTACATAGAACCATTTTTGTGCAGCCAATTTAATTCAGGATCATATACATCCAATTCTAGTTTGTAACACTTTTGAATGAGATTGTCAAGCGTCTCAAAATTTGATAATTAAATTTTCTTCCAAATAGTACCATCTGGCTAGGAAATAGCATTACCTTGCTTTCCTCTCCTTCTTTCAAATATAGCTAAAGTGGAAAACTTTTCTGAAAGTGTCTGTATCTGTCATGAGCAAGAAGTAACAGCGAGAAGACCGCTGAGAGGTGGGATTTTGAAGCATTTTTGGTGGCTGTAAATGGATTATAGTTTGACCGTTTTGACACTACGGAGTCCGAGGGAAATTGCCATTTTTTGCAAATGCTTTTCTAAACCGTTTTCGTCTCAGATGGATGGGTTGCGTAGGTTGGAGATTTGAAAGTGGTTGATTTAAGAAGCGAGGCTTCAATATATTGGATAGTAAAAACTGCATTATCATCATTTAAAAGTATTTTACACTTGTTAGTAGGCCCATTAAAATATTTGCTGGATATTTCAACTTCTTTTTCATCTTTCTTCTCCTCCTCTTTGGATGCTTCCAAGAAGATTCATCAACATTTTAGTACCTTTCATCGCAGGGATCAAAGTTATTACTTTAGTTTTATTACTATCATGGATTATAAATACAGTATAAAACTTGTAAAAAGTGGCAACCCTTCCATATACTCATCATCTTTTGCGATACATATTAAAAAGAGATCCTAAAACTGAGGCAAACTTTTGAAGAGGAGAGGAAAACCTTTTGATGAATATTTAATGCGAGGCTCACTTTCCACTTCTCCGTCCTTAGTACAAATCTACCTACTTTGCACATTTTACCTTGCAAAAACAATATTATCCTGATCTCATTGATTAATTGCTCAGTCAAGTGTTTGTTCTGCTCTCTTCATGAATGGATTTGCACAGTAGTTTTGGAGGTACCCTTGAAAAGTAGAGCCCACTGTGAATGGCAAACACTGCCAATGTGTCACCATTACTCAGTCAAGAGATTTTCAGAATCAAGGTCTTTCCTTACTACGTGTGTCTAATTAGATCTACCAAGGCTGAGAAATGACGAAAAAAAGTCCCAGTTGCTTCTTGTGTACAGACAATAAAATGTGTAGCTTGCGTGTCAGTACAAACAGGAGAAAAACAAGGACAAAGTGGCCAAAGCAGGGAAAAAGTTTGTTGCTCTGCCGCAGATTTCTGTATTCTCTGAGCAAGGAAATGATAATAATGTAAGGGTTTCAATGCACTTGGTGCCTTGCAACAATTATCTTTTATTGATAGCAATGGCTATTACATGGAATTACAGGGGGGCACTTACCACAAAAGTTATTTGCTCGATGCAGTCATGACAATCTACTTTTATGATGATGGCACAAACACTCAACGAAATTGGCAACTTTCTTGTGACCAGTGTCTTGTCCACGTTCATGTCACATGGATTGCTTTAGTTGCCATAAATTGTTTATTAATAATATTAATTCCATATAACAGGTCGGGTGCTTATTGCCTTTATCTCGTTAGACCGGCATTCACTTCCATGATGATAAATATTTCAATAATGCAATTGTGTCCCTGCTTTGGCGAATTGTCCATCTTGAGTTCAGGTTTTAGACGAAAAATAGATGATACTGCAATGCTCAGGGAATTTATATAAGACTGTTTTCTTCCTAAAGAAGGTTTTAAAAAGTCTAGGTTAGCAAGCAGTTTACCAAAGCTTTATGTTGAGGAACCCCTGGACCAGAGAAGGTAACATCATGCGGATATAAAACTTTAATTGCCTAATTATTAGTAGGGTTCAATAATTTACTGTTTTATGGTCAGGGCATAAACACAGAGGAATTGTTTATGGGCGTTGGCCAGGGAAAATTCTTGAGAATTTAGTCAATTTCCGATGCATGGCTTCCTATTAAACACAGTACTAAAGAAAAAGGATAAACTTTATAGCGCTTAGCAAAAAACCTCAAGGCAAGAACAATCCAAAAAGGTGTCCGTTTTGGTAACATTAATACCAAAAGTACAAATTTACTCAGAGTAAATGATTGTTTTTGTTCTGTGACATTGTGTCAGTAACAAATTTGGTATGTAAATATTCGTCTATGAATCTTTCCATTACAATCAGCTCAGAGGAATCCATTAATTATCCCTATGTCACCATAAATTGTACTTTGACAAATGAGCGAAAAGCAACACACCTATTTGCTTTTTAACCCTTACCTTCTAATACCTGTTGCTGCTATAATGGTCAGTCTTCCTCACTTATCCATGAAAATTAGGTTGTTCTTTTCTCCTCAAAGAAGCCACTCAAACAAAGCAGGAAGCTCGGTAAACGGTATTGCTGGCTTAAGGAGCGGATAAACACAGACTGAGTGAGAAAATATACGAACCCGCTCAGGAGCTGTGTAAATACAAGAATGTCACCTGGTACAAATGCCATGATTTTTTAAATGAATAAAGGAATTCTGCTCTCCGTCGTATCCATAAAGCTATCAAACTAAATACACAACATGCAGAAACCGCTACCCTGGTCTATTCCTCCTCCTGCTTCTGTGCTGCTGCTCTTCCTTCCTCCAGAAATTGGCCTTTTAGATACAGGAAGTGTGGCTGCTATAGCCAGGTCGATATACAGTTGAAATATGTTAGATGAAAGTGGTGGCGATGCCTGGATGCTGCTCCTGCTGCTGCCTCTGCTTCCTTCCTGCGCCGAAAACTTGAGCAGCCTCATCCTACCTCCAAATTAATGGTGCAGTGTTATTAGTTAAAGCTAAAGTCTATATATAGCCAGAGGGCTTTGACTCTCTACTTCTATGCGAGTACATGAAAAGGAGCTGGGTATTATCTTTGAGGCAGTCTGAAAATGAGTTATACACTGTTTTAGTTTTTTTTGGGAAAACTGTCTTCTGCAAACTATTGCTCTTTCTTTAGCTCGTCCAGTCAGAGGATGGTTTATTGTTTTTTCGATATGAGCATCTGAGAATGCAAAGACAGAGGACATATTCAAGATATATGGTTTAGGATCTGAATGGACTCAGATATGTCATTGTGGAGTGTATTTTAAGTTTGAAATGACAATGTCACTTTGTTTATGCCTTTTTATGGACAAATTTCATCAATAGTCCAGACAATTGTCTAAGGAATATTATTACTTCTGTCTGGCAAGAAGTGTATAAAACCCTTCCAAAACTGACCATTTCTAAAACAACGGAAAAAGTAATATTCGCTGTGACATGTTACCGATACGACAATTTCCCACCGCCGCCTTGACCCAATTGTCACCCGTCAATCAAATTCAAATCTCCCGCCCTTTTCCCTTCCAGGTGAGCGTGGGCGGCTCCCACTCAGCCACGGGCAGCGGGCCCAACAAGAAGCTGGCCAAGCGCGCCGCGGCGGAGGCGCTGTTGCAGCAGCTGGGGTATGCGCGGCCGAGCATGCCGCCGCCGGGCAAGCCGGTGCTGAAGCCGGCAGCAGCGGACGCGGCTGAGGAGGGGGCATCGTCGTCATCCAAGGCCAAGAAGGTAAATAAGTCGTTCTGTTATAAACTGTTATTATTCCATCGCAAATTGAATGTTTTTGATGCGGTTTAACGCACCATAATGAGGTCATATGAATCTATGTCAATGGGCAGTGTGAAGACGCAAGTTTCCAACACTCAAATTACTGTTTGCTCGAGTACAAAGTTTCAACGCGAGGATTCGTCAAGTTTTCCTTCTGCCAAACTTTTTTAAAGAGGCGTCGTCGTCGTTTTCCACGCTTTGGCGGATAAACGATATACGAGAGGAAAATGTTGGTGGGATAACAAGATTGAAACGAGATGGCTTTGGGAGTGGAAGGTATGCCAAAGTACAAGTGCCGACTTTGTGATTTTATACACAGTCTACTGTTCGTTCTCCGTCCGTCGTTCTGATTTGTCTGCCTAGGAAATATTTCCGTCTTTCCATCATCTGTCCTCTCTCGATAATGTCACCCATGTAGAAGCATGTGTGCATAATTCTACTCAATCTCTCGTCTTACACAGCAAGGGGCGAAAAACAGACTTCAGGGTTGCCATAAAACTAAGGTTTAGCATCATAATTCTAAACATTTTCTCTGTTTCTCTCGACTTAAATGTCAACCCTGGTGATTGATGGTCTTTTATGGAAATTCGCATCGTGATTTTCCAAGATTGGCCACGATTGATAAATTGAATTTGGCGGTTTTGTGTGTAATGCTCTCTTCTCCTTCCAATGGCAATGGGCATATTACAAAGCCTTAAACCGGGTGGCTATTAAGAGAGGAAATATATTATTTGAACGAACGTACACCCTTCATAACCGAAGATCATACTTAAGTTCAAAATTCTCCGAGAATCTTTAGAACTCTGGCATAAACAGGCTGCAAAGGCCCGAAAAAGAAAACCACAGCCGAAAAAATAGAAACGACAATGTGTCCCTATCACCTTGGTCCCTATGATTTATCCCCGTCCTATTCCTTAGCATTGACTTTTTCTGCCCTGTTGGTCACATTCCGAGCCAATGGCCAATGTGCTCTTCTTAGTCTCCTTGTACCCATCCTAATGTCTTTTCTTGCTCTCTACACTAATTACTCTGCCGTGTCTACGATTGCTCAAGCCCCATGGAGGAGAAGGAGAGCACAAGGTCACTTCAGGGATGCCAGACTCTAAATAATGATGCCTAATTGCATACTTGTAAATATTTTTTTCACTTGCATAATTTTTTCAAAAGCATACTTAATATAATAGTTTCATTTCTACCACGAAATGCACTAATTATTGGTTCATATATTGATTATCATATGATTAACTGTCATCCCTAGATCACTTGTTGAAGTCCCCAGGGAACCATTCTCCGTCTTTCTTTCTTCTTCTCGCGTGAGATTGCTTCGTTGGGATGCTTTTTTCGGGGGATTCCTCTGCTACAGATCGTTAATGTGGCCTATTAAGAAGAAGAAAGTTTCTCTTTGTATAATTGAATTGGAGAGATATCCATTAAGAAAAGAGTTTACGTAAGCACAATGAATGCTTTTAACGTGTCATTTCAATAGTTTTGCTCAATCTCCTCCCAGACGTTGAACTTTTCAGCTCCAGTCACTTTTCTGTTTGTTTACTACTTTCTTTTAAAAGTGTAAACACACATCAAAATGGATCTCCTTGCCGCCGTTCTACTCTCAAGTGCGAATAAAAAAGTGTAACACTCACATGATATAAACACATTTTTGGCGAGTTGGGAAATTGTCTGTTTGTTCAAAGAAGAGGGAAAACTTTCAACGAGCAACTTTCTTCTAACAGGGCTGCCAAATGCAAACACTCAACATTCCATTGTCCAGGGTCATTTGCAGGGTTAACTAGAGTAATTTACGTCAAACTGGCAACCCTGTTTCCCATCAACACCGATGCACACACGGTGAAAGAAAGAGGTGGAAAATAGAAAGAGATATGACCTATCAAAATGTGAAAAGGAATAATATCCATGACAAGACCCCCTGCTGCTATAGTTTCGTAAGTGGCCTTTCTTGCAATGCCTTCGGTCATATATAAGAAATCACTTTGCAATGTCAAATATCAGTAATAATATTGCACACGATTCATGAGGAGGACAGTTTGGGAGACCATGAGATGAGGCCTCTTCCGAGCTCCCTCCTCCGAAGCATCTCTCGGAGGCTTTCTCTCTCTCTTTTGACGGCGGTCTTTCACCCTCCGAAGAGCCAAGAGCATCCTTCTCCTCCTCCGAGGAGCCTTCCTCACTTTTTGGCTCTCGGTCAGTCCGCTCATTTTAACCCGTATGTGAAGACCTTTATTGTGATCAGTGCCAAAGACGTGATATAATATTCAAGTTGCTAATAAGACAATGGATCCGAGGACGGAGCAAGAGCAATACGCTGAGCGGGACGAAATCGCCATGGTCAGTTGTCTCCTCAGCTGCGGCGGCCGCGGCCAGTGTAGCTGCGTCAAGCCGCCGCACGTGCGACGCGCTCAGCCGCAGCAGCAGCAGACTCCCTCCAGTCAAACGTCTCCCGTTAATATATTTAAAGAATAATTAACGGATGCTTTAAAAATTAATAACTTTTTTCAATAATTCTATTGGAAAAGCACACAATGCGGGAGATAGTTTGGGGAAGACAAAAAATCATAAACCTAATCAAAATCCTAAAAATATTATTCAGACCCTTTTTAACACGGAGGGCGTGCTTTGCATTAACAGAGTGTGTCTGACGCTAGATTCATGCCGATTTTTTAAACCCTTTTTTGATACTTCAAGGCATCGATCTGGCCTCAGATACACTCGCCGCCCTCATTTTAAGACTGGATATCTTTGTTGTTGCAGTGGACGACCCTTTAATTCTAATTAAAACCCCTCTCCAGGACGCTTTTAGACCCATACTAGAACATTTAACAGCTTAAATCTTTCCTTCAATTCAACCTGCAGACTACTAATGCTTTTGCACTTTAAATGCTGCTTATTTTATACATATTGAATCGCCGCTAGATCCCTTTAAATCGTATTTTAGTGATTCAGTCAGTCAAAGAGTTGTCCAATTAACAAATTGTGATCAAGTCTTAATATATTTAGATAGCCTTAGAAGTTGTTGGATCATACATTCCAAGGACACTACTCTTATCGTCCCCTTCTTTTTCTTCTTCTACTAGTAGACCTGTCTTCAGTTTTCATATACCAGCTTGACGGCTCATTTCTCTCCGTTGAATAATTCCCTCTCTCCTTGCTCAAAAGCAGCTGGTTTCCAGGGACAACCTTTACCCAGTATAGTTAATCTCAGTTATGGAGTAAAGCAGCATCAATAAACCTTCATTATGGCATCCCTGAAGCAGAAAGAGCTTTAAAATCGCTTGTCTCAGAGTGATGACGGGGCTCAAATTCATCACTCACTTTTTGCGCAAACGAAGGAAGGGTTGCCATTTGAAACAATAAAGAAGTGGAGAGACATTTGTACCGTTAATCTTGTTCCATAAAATGACTTAAAATGGCAACCCTGCCCCCTTCCGCAATAATCCTGATATTTTTGCACCTCATATCCGTGAGTAAGAAAAGGAATTTTATGCCTCTGCGAAAATTGGACCTTCCCTCATCGCATATATTGAGAAGAAGAGGGAAAATGCACGATCGGAAATTACTTGCAGAAACAATCACTTCAGGGATGCCATTAATTTATGACGTCACAGCCATTTTTTTGCCTTAAGGAAATCGATCAAGGATTGGGGACAATGGACCTCAAATACCAATTTACCTCCAAGCCAAATTGAGGCTAAAATAGCCCTTGTATTGCCAGGGCTGCCATATATTTTGTAGTATATGGGTTTTAAATCATTACGTAAAGTGTTCACAATGTTCAAACTGGCAACCCTGATGGTAGACCACATAAACATAAAAGCTTCGATCGTCATCCACAGGCATGGTAGACATTGAACTTTTTATGAGCGATCTAAAGCAGAAACTTGGTTGATAAAGGTGAACAAAGATCAATTTCAGCAGTGACCACAGATCTCTGATATAAATTTCTAGATGAAATTGACACCGTATGTGGCATTTTTCTCATAAAATCGTACCTTTAGAAAACACCACAGTTTCAGTCTGCTAAACCATATTGGCCACGAAAGGTGCTCGAAAAGACGTGTTAAAAATCTTTGATTGTTTCTTTTTCAACCCTCTGGAGAACATTGTAAGAGAATGGTGTGGAAATCGTCCTGAAAAATGTCAACCACACTGGAAAAAGTTTCCGTTTCCCATTTGCTTCTTCTTTCTTCTTCTGTGAGAGACTTGTCGGAACAGGAATAGAAAAGCTTCTTCCACAAAAAGTGTTCTTTTAAGCAGTTTCTTTGACACTTTTGCTGCTACCTTCAAAGGTGATTATGTGAATATTTGTTTTGGGAGAAGAAGAACAAAAGGGATTTCTAGTGACGGCATTGGTTTGGGAGAATTTGCATAAAATCAGTCTTTTCCATGGAAATCTATGACTCATTCATGAATGTTACTGTCAACCCTGGCCATTACCATTACCTGATCAGAGCTTAAAGGCAGTTTGTATGAAATGAAGTGCTTTTATAGAGGTTATTTCCTCCTACCCTAAGAGTACAGCCTGAAAAGAGATATTCTCATTCGCACAAGAATATTCAAGCATTTTTGTGTTCAGAAGTCACAAAATTTAAAGTCCCCCACTGAATAGGAGGGCGCTATTCCATTCAAAATAAGGGTTGATATAATGTCGCATTTGTAGCAGTGTTTATTCTAACTTTTATACTTCATTATTCAGAAAATGGCATCCCTGCTCGTACAGACGACATTGGCGGTTTTTTTGGCTGAGCCGTTGCGAGTTTGTATCATCTTCTCCTTTCTTATACACAGGCATTCAAATGGAAAATAGATCCTTGGCCTACATTAGAGAAAGTCCCTTCAGCAAGTCTGTCCCAATAAGTGGCTTCTAGGGCGCAAGCCCGTGGCGGAATGGTTAGCGTGCGAGACTTCCATGCAAGGGGCCGGGGTTCGAACCCCGGCCCTGCCTTGGCGGATGGATTTTTCAAATGTGCCAAAAAGCTGCCACACCCAGTCTAAGTCATACAGGTGGCAAGCTACTGGCAATCCCAGCAGTGGCTCCTCTTGGACTTGCCCTTGGGGGGCGTGCTATTGCAATGAACCTGAAAAG
>LR138775.1:0-12732 GCA_900659605.1 Tisbe holothuriae | reverse complement strand
TGGGGGGCATGCTATTGCAATGAACCTGAAAAGGTAGTACCCTAAAATATATAAAAAGGGATGCATAGCAAATATTTTAAAAAAAAAGTGCCCTCTGGCCATGCTAAGAGAACACAGAAGAAAATGTTCCATTTTTTTGACAAAGCTTGAACCATGACAAGAAATCGATTTTCAGCTCACAACATGCATGGCTTTGGCAAATTGTCCCATTTTTAACATTCCAAGGCTTTCTTGTATTCCACACTGCACCATTTTAATTACTTCAGACTTTCCTCCATTAAAGTTGTATCATTTTGATCCATGGAAATGCAATGAGAACTTTTAAAGAAACTTTGCTGCAGCTGTTTTCTGACCCCTCCCTAACCACACAGCTGGCCTTTAAAACTATAAAAACACGGGGGCAGCACAAACCGAAAGTTGGTCGGTGTAGTAAGATCGGGAGTATTATTATTTCCTCATTCGAAACTTTCTTCCTTCTTTCCACGCTCTCTTCAAAATGGGAAACTTTATTATCCAGATGCGTTTGCAAATGTAGTAAGATCGTTGAATGCCACTGGAGGCTAAACAAGGCTTACTACAGTAACTGTTCTTTGAACATTAAGAATAGTACGATGCAATACGTGAAAAGCAGATCTGCTTCTGTAAATTGATCCCTATGCAGATACAGCCAGACGTCATAAGAGCAACTTTATTGTTATTATTACTATCATTTTTGTCTTTTTCATATTCAAAGTGCTTCTTCTTCTTCTTCTTTAAACGTGATGCCTTGAAAGGAAAATGCGGTGAATTGTCAATTGAGACGGGCAAAACTTTCTCTCTCCTCTCTTTTTTCTCTCTCTCCCACAGTACTTCTGGACTTGTCATACTTTCTCTTCTTCCACTGACTTAGAACATATATATTCCAAAAACATCGTAAAAACTGACGGAAGAGTACGGAGAATGATGTATGAAAAAGTTGTCTCTGCTACATTTTCTAAATTGAAAGCGACCTTTTCTGTGCCTGAAGCGTTTTCAGACAACCGACCTTCAGGTCTGCTTATAATAATGGTGTAAAGAGGATCTGCCTTTGTTTCAGAAATATGACCGGGCTGGATAACGAGATAGCAATGTATCATGATGCTAAATCCGGTTCTCTGCTATCCGATTTCACACATTGCACAGTAGTCTATAATTAGTCCTTCTATGACGTCATATCTGCATCTGACACAGAACCACTGTGTGCTTGAAATGCTTCCACATTTCCATGTGTTTAAAAAGGAAAATCTTCTTGTTCGTTTTTCCCATGGTTATGTATTGGGGAAAATATTGGTAGAAATCGATGGCAGGCTTTGACTATGATGCATTACATATGTTTGTTGGTGTCGAACTACTGGATATTACTAATACACTGCTTCAAAACCACTAAAATGTATGAAATTCTGTTTCTGTAGCTGCTTTTAGCGTTTTTGCTCTAGACCCCCAGCTGAGTTTTGTTGTGTATATCGATGATGAGCCTCAGCAGCAGCAGAAGAAGAAGGCCAAGGATACAAAGATCCACCTTTAGCTGTTCTTTGCGTTTTGTAGCTGTATTTTATGAGGCATAAGAGAACAGCAGCACTCTGAAATAGAAGCTACAGAGTCAAAAATACAACATTCAGACTGAATATAACCTGTCTAGAGTCAAGAACAAAAACTTCTTTTTCATCTTCTATCAATCAATAGAGAGCATCGTTACCACTTAAAAAGCATATATCTCAAATTAGATCAGCCTTACAGCGTCAAGAACTATCTCGCTTTTAAAGGCTCATCACATAGAGACAATCAGTGAATAATTTATAAGCTCAGCAGACCTGAATCTAAATTGGATGGGACACACGGAATAGTATTCTTAATGAGGACGGAGATTTCCTTCTTGCCTTAAATTGAACAAACGTATCCTTATGTTGCAAAAAGCCCGAAAAAGTAAGCCTCAATTTTCTCCCATTCTATATCTCTTGCGTCGACTTAAGCCCCAAGAAAGTCCTTGCGTACAAAAAGAGGGAAAAGTCGAAGAGAGATGAAATGAGCCAGAAAAAGGCAGTTGAGAAGGAAAGAAGAGAGCAAAGAAAGCCAATTTGATGGGGGTTAATTTTTCAAACGGAGGAGAACTAGAGACTGGTCGATATTTGGATATTGGGCAATCTAAGGCAGAAGAATTAATTAGATTCCAACATGCATATCTCAACTGATCTTTATATTTCACCCATATCTAAGACATCCAGTCTAAACAAACTATTGAGAAGCTGAGTGTTTCACTTGACATTGATCGAATGAAAATAAAATTGTTTATTTACAGCCACTGTACAGCAGTGGGATATAAGATGAAGATCACTTTGGACTATCTTCCAGTCTATTTCTGTTACATATCACTTTTGAAGCGACTCTAAACATATGCCTGACAGACTGAAAAGTCTCTCTCCCTTGAATCAGTTTAAGACTCAATCACGGTGAATCAAGACTGCACACAGCCCTTGTAACAACCTTGCTTAAAACCCTGTAGACGTCGCAGCCTTTTCTTCCCCTTTACTGCACACATCGTCAACTAGTCCTCACAGTAGTCCAATCCCCAACAACCTTGTCGACTGCAACAACAACACCCCCACCCGAATGTTTTTCAAGAACGTGCCCGTGGTCACCATCTGCTGGGTGACCTTCTTCGCCGTCTGCTTCCTCATCTTCCTCGTGCTCTCGCTCTGCTCGGAGGCGTCGTGCACGTGGTGCAGGTGCATCAAGTGCTGCAGGGAGAGCGAGGCGAGGAACGTGTCCGCGCTCAGGGCCAGCACCGGCATCACCGGCAAGATCGCCGCAGGTAAGAGAGACCCAAGAGCACGGCTGCTGGATGTATACAAGTGTTGTTGATAGACTGCACCATGTTCATATGATTGGCAGCGCCCAAGCACGAGTTCTACTGCTGACAGCAGCAAGGCTGCACGCTGCCGCCGGGGATGGGCATGGGGCAGCAGCAAGCGGGAGCAATGCAGCAGCACATGGCCACGTCCCTGGACAACCTGCACCACCACTGCTCCATTCAGATGTTTCAACAGCAGCAGCAACAACAGCAACAACAGCATATCATGATGCAGCAGCAGCAGCCACAGAACCAGTATCAAAACTGCCAGCTCCAAAACTCGTCCGCAACACCGCCAAACCTAATGTAAGTGGTTCGAAAGTAGAGACCTTCAGCACTCAGACACTCACATTCACCTAATACAGAAACGGATCCTCCTCCACGACCAATGCGGACCCGATCCTGGTGCTCCAGCGTGGTGGCGTCCGCAGCGCAACCCCGGGCAGCTGCAGCAACGACCTCAGCCTGAGCGGGCGCACCTCAGCCGACGAGCTCAAGGTGGTTGACCAGAGCAGGCGGTCGAGACTCGTGGACAACAGTGATGTTAGTAGAGGAGCGGTTGTGCTCAAGAGGCCGCAGTCCATACAGCTGCTGAGAGGCCCCATTCCGCTAGGCAAGAGGGGCTCTGGTGATGAAAGCCCGCTCCAATTGGGGCCGTATTTAGTAGGCAATGGGACACTTTGTTAGCTAGGGAATAGTGGGCATCACCAGAGCCCCAAGTCTCACAATCCCTTTCTCTCTTGATGATATCCCTGCCACCGTTCCACTTCTAGGCTCAGCCTCAGTCAGAGAGCTTGCCATGCAGGAGCTTGAGCTGCTAGAGCTTGAGAAGCAGCAGCAGCAGCAGCAACGTCGTAAGAGTAGCGGTGGCGTGACCTATTGGACCGAACTTGACCCTGGTGATAGCAGCGGTCAGCTGGTGCTGATCCGGTCGACTCAGCCTACTGCAGCGACCATCAGCTGTGTGACCCAGTGCTGTGATCGTGAGCTGGCTTCGTGCAGAGTCTGACCAGGGTTGCCATTTCGAGTAAAATTGGCTCCAAATTGAGCCAAACTGGCAACCCTGGTCTGATCGGGGGCCAGATAGTATTAAATATAAACATGACACTGAAGGAGTTTTTGCCAAAGTGGAAGGAAGACTCATAACATAGCATGCTATATACGGTAGTAAGTGTGGTCTAGTTTGAGGACCCATTTTGAATGATAACAATAGTTTTTGGGCCCTGCATGCATGGAAGAAGAAGCACAAAAGAATCAAATTTGAATGTTGGCGAGAGAGGGAAATATAATCCGATTTTAGTGACAGCAGAATACTATCTTTTCCCCCCTGTCCGCTTGTAAAAGAAAGTTTTTTACTCAAGGAATTCAAGCCAGTTTTGGACGAAAATGCATGAAAAAGTTATTTGGAAGTATAAATATTTGCTGGTGCTTTTTAGGAGCAAGCCAGGGTCAGAAGAACTTGTTTATTTATTCAGAGACGGCGACGACGGGGAAGATAGAAAAAGTCATCGTGTATGTTTAAAAACTGTATGAATGCCAAAAGAAGAGACAAAAAGTGTCAGATTAACCAGGTTTTTAGAGATGTATTCGGGTAATGATTCAATTTTATACCGGGAATGTTTGAAGGGAGAATCTGGCGAGATATTCTTTGTAGACAGAAGTTTTTTTCTATATCACTATAGACTAGTAATTATATGATAGTAACATTCCCATATACCTCCCTTTACGTATATAAATGTATAAAACAGCATTATTATTATTAGGGTTATCTGAGATAGTTGAAGTAGATTTAGGGAGCGTGAGAGAGAAGAAGAAGAAGAAGAAATAATGATAATAAAACGATCAAAAATACAGCCATAATGAGTCTTCGCGGGTTGCCAAGATGTCTGCTTTATTTTTTTCGTGGAAAAAGTGCCTCTAAAAAAGTTTCCTTTGGTTGTTAACACCACCTGTCGTCGTTGTTCTGAGAGGACGACAACAACTTTACATGTCAACAAAAAGAGCGGGGTTGTTGTTTTTTGGGGATAGAGTCATGGATGTGCTACCCATGGATGTGTAACATTGAGATTATTATAACATAGTATGGATATGGAGGTACTGAATAAATATGGTATAAACAGGGATTCTCTGGGTTACATCATCACAAGAAAATTATGTTTTACACATCAAGGTACGCAATTACTTGCTTAGATTTCACATCCATGGTTTGTATATCCATGGCTGGGCCTAATTGGAACAGATGATGTCGCTTGTGTGTGGGCGGCATAAAGTTACATTGTCATCTTCTTGGATTAACTTGCATTGTCAAATTGTTTCTTTGGGTAATTTTGCACATTGACAGGATTAATGAAGCACAACCGTGTATGCAGAATTAAGGTGAGTTAGTCAATTTGCGATGGAATAACAATGTATAAAAGTGCATGCTATTTTCTACCAACAGCGAAATGAATGTCTTAATTTGCAAGTATACAAGCAAATTCAAGTTTCTGTACCAATTACCAACCTATTTATTCTAAATCTACTTCCTTGTAGCTGACGTTCTCCGATGGCACAAAGCCTGGCTCCAGCAACCCGAGCTCTTCCTCCAGCGCCCCGCTCGTGTCCATCACCAACGGCGTGACCGACGTCGACGACGCGGCGGCCACGGCGGGCATCCTATTCCTAGACGGCGGCAAGAAGGCCAACAAGGCGGCAACAGCGCTCAATGCAAACACTCAGGTAAGTAAATTTATAATACTATTCAAACCATTATAGTACTTGAGTCTAAAGTTGTTTACTTTAGTAAAAATGAACTTAACACATAAAGTGTAAATGCGTTCTGAACCCAAGTTCGTTTAGAAACCCTTTTTGGCATATTGTCCATTGTGTGCTAAATATATGGGCTGGTCTGTAGGGAGAAAGTGCCGACGCAGCGAAAAATAGTACGGGGTTATTTTCTCCTCCTTCCTTCAACGAGTGGGTTAAGAAGAGGATGAAAGGACGAAAAGGCCAAGTTGTAATATTAGATCCGAGGAAGGGATTACATTTCGAGCAAAAAATACTCATCAGAAAGAGAATACAAAAATGAGTGTTCTTTCCCTTGAAACGGAAACACTAATCCTTGCTTTGACCACAGACTTGATAACAAGCAGAGGGGCTTAGGCGAGTCTCCTCCTCCTCCTCTCTCCAGAACATTGAAGTGTATGTACAGAAAGGCAAGGATAGGGGGATATATTACAAGAGGATTTAGTTTCAAACCCACAGCTCCTGATAATAATATTAATAACATGAAAAACCGCACTGTAGGAGAAGAAGACAATGGCTAGCCTTTGCTGGCCATGAAAAGGTACCATACATGCATGCATCAACTTGTTATGCCACTGAGTATTAGCTAGCCTCTCTTGCTCCCCTACAATGTATGGCTCTCTTCCTGTAACAAGCTCTTGTCTTGGTCTCTCGTTGCGTTTTATGACCCTTGCCTCACTCTCCTCCTTCTGCACCACCAGTCAACAGGAGAAAGAGCACTTGTATGTATTTGTTACTACATTGTTTTTCTTCTACCTGAAGGATAGATGAAGGAGGAAAGGAGGAAGAGAGATATGGGAACGGAAACAACCTGCTTACCATAAGGGATGCCAGTTAAATATGTGTATAGAAAATGGCAACCCTGAAATACCAACATTATTTTATTATCATCTCCTCTTGAAGACAGGTACAACATGCCTTTGAAATTGGATAGGCCTAAATATGAAAACTTACGCATTTCAGAGCTTCAAACCGAACGGACACCAGGATGCCTCTGCCCCGATCGTGTCCGTCCTCAATGACGACGCTGACGACGACGACGCGCGCCCGCTGCTGCTCCAGCTGAATGGCGTCCGCAAGGGTGGCGCCGTCCGACCCGCTGACCAGCTGCAATACCTTGCCGGCGTGCTGGATGTGACTGTGGAGTTCCAGGACTTTCCCAAGAAGACGGGCGCGGATGCAAAGAAGGAGTTCGTGACTCTGGTGTCCGTCTCTACGGATCCGCCGCAGGTGAGGATTTAGGACATTTCCTTTTAATCACATTTTTATGAAATTATTCATTAGCTTAAGAAAAACTTTAACGAAACAGGGTTCCTGTAAATTAAATGAACTTTTATTCATAATAGCTTAACACTTAAGAAGTAGTATTACATACAAACTCTCTTTTTCTTCGTTATCCTTCATTTTGCAATAGTATTCCATTTACAAAGAATGTATAATAGCTTCCTGAATGCCCCTCCGGCACATTACGATACAACTACGAACCTTTCTTGCATGCAATTAGAATAATGCTGCAGATATCTTGAAAAGTCAGAGTTGGCTTTCTTCAAAATTCCCGAGAGAACTCAATTTGAAAATGCGAGAAGGAAAGTTGAAGAAGAAGAACAATCCTTAACTTTTCGGGGACATTAGATTGCTTTTTTGCGACAGAACGGGATGGAAATATCTTACACGTTCATTTTATAACATTATCTTGATACGTACTGTAAAGATCACTACAGTTAGGTACATTTCAACTCATGGCAAAAAGTGTATGCGAGCCAGCAAATCAGATTAGCCTGAGGTACATGCTTTTTGCAATATCTCCAAAAGAAATCTTTTGAGAGAATGAGAAAGATCTTCTTCAGGCCAAAAATGGGAATTGAATTCAGTCTGGTTTCTAAAAAAAAGTATACATGAAGAGCATAGAGCTCATTATTTCATAACGGGTTTGTAATTAGCACGGTTAACACATTGAGGTACTATAATAGTATTATATGTAGTAGTACCTCATTGGTTAACGCCTCTCTAACAGGAGACCAATCAGAAACTGTTATATCCATATGCCCTTTGAATATAGTTTTTAGAAACCCCGGTCTGCCATGTTCTAAACCCGGCATCTTTTGAAATCCGATCTCAAGACATGGAGGAGTTTTGTTCTCTGAAGATTTGATTTCAAGAGAAAAAAAAGGAATTCCGGTGTAGAGAACATATCATGACTTGTGTGACGGGCTTGAGAACGTAGATTGCAGAGCTATGAGGTAATGAAATTGATGTCATGTAGTCTCATGGCTTTGAATGTACACGTTATGTTATGCCCTATTTAAGTCAACTGCTATGCTCTTACAGGTCTGCCACGGTGTTGGCGCCTCCGTCGAAGCCTCCCACGACGCCGCGGCCTCCCTGGTCCTCCAAGCCCTTGCCGACACCGGCGTAGAGGAGAACAAGAAGAAGCCCAAGAGCAAGGCCAGCAATGGGAGCACGTCGACAAAGGCCAAGAAGGTGGAGAAGGTGACAGAGGACAAGGCCAGCAAGGCCGTGGATAAGAAGAAGAAAGTCGTGGTGAAGGAAAAGTGAATAGAGGTATAAACATATTATAGTAGTATAGTATATTAATGTCCTTACAATGGCTAACATTGTCTCTGTTTCAGAATATGTGGCGGATTAAAGTGAATATTCCACTATCAGAGCTAAATGCCTCGCGTCCGGTTTAAAGAAGAAAATCTCCACATAACGAAGACGACAACGAAGAAAATATTTTACTAATACGGTGTTAGAACTAAAAAAAACTCTTAGAAAAGCTGTTTTATTTATGTACAGCTAATGTTAGAACATAAATATGTATAATTCCCTCTCTTTTCCCCTCAAACGCGCATGTAGCAGACAACCCACGTTAATATATCTCCTGAATAAAATATATGTTCTCAGCTTAGACCCAATTAAATCCCCCTTTCTTGTTACCACTTGTATGTCCTGCTGTAACCTTCAACATATCCAATAGATCCTCTTACAAAAATAGATGAGCGTTATACAAGTTACCCGTTGTTATTTAAATGTCAAATATATATACTATTATTCTCACTAAAAGAAAACCACCAAGAATGCGCAAAATATATATGAATATTTAGGATGGAAATAAACGCAATTAAACATATCAACTTATGCTGTTTCATTCTTGTCTTGGATTGCTTATATTTAAATAAGCTCTGTCGAAAGGTACATTTAAAGTCTGTTTTACTAAATTTTTGGTATGTTTTACTCCTAAGCTTAGTTCATTCCAATGGATCGCCTAAAGTCTTCATAGTCGTCCATATCAACAACACCACCATCATAGATATCATCTACATGAGATCATTTTAGTTACCAAAAGTCAATTCACCATTTAAGTTATCGTTACCAGTCGTAGTCTGTGGCGTAGTTGTTGTTGTGGTTGTGGTAGTAGTCACAGGAGCAGCATCAGTTTCCTCCTCTCCAAGAACTGTAACGGTAACAAAATATAGACCTGGAAACGATTATTAAAGCAGTATTTCCGTTACCCGTTGTCTTTCCCTCCAGTGTGATACACTCACAAGTCCACCCCTGCTTGCCACGGCACTCCCCGCGGGCGAAATCGTTCCTCTGGCAGTACACGGAGCATATGCCGTCCTCCACACACAGCGAGAACTCCCTCGGGGTCACAGTCGTGTCAGAGCAGGCGCAATCGGAGAAGTCAGCATTGCACGCGCCGGTAGTGCGACCGATTGCGTGACAGGACGACTCGCAGAATCTGGCAGTGAACGGGGGTTGTTATTGAAACTGATAACTGCTGTCCGAAATTGTATCTTACCCATTGCCAAGACGGCATCTTGACGGCACGAGGGCTTTGACCTCCTCCGTGATGCTCCACGAGTTGACCTCGTCCATGAACTCCTTGCTCTTGATCTGGACGTATTCAAGGACGTCCAGCCCGCCGAGGATGGTGCGCACGCTCTCTGGGATGTCCAGGTCCTTCTGGCCGCAGACGCAGTTGTTGTCTTCGTCGCACATACCTGAATAACCGTTACCATTAGTATTTAAAACAGGGATATTCAGTCCAGTTAGCATTACCAGTCTTCTTGCCCCTGACCCAGCATGATGCCCTGCAAGCACGGTCATTTCCCAGGAAGGAGAAGATGCCACATCTGAACCTGACCGCATCGGCGCTCTCGGGCAGGGTGACGGCCACAAGGACCACGGCAAGGGCTGCAATAGCGAGAGGACTCTTCATGGTGAGTTAGACGGCAGTGAACTGGTGGGTGGTTCTAACGACTAGGAGGGTTCAAATAGCCGAGCTGTGATAGGATGTTAGAAAGGATTTCCGTTTCGGATGTCAGTGATACGAATGGATTTTAATAGGAATTGTGCGTTTCTCGTCCGTTTGGTAAATGATTTTTAACGGACGGAGATGACCTGCGCTAAATAGAGTGTGATTTCTTCTCGGGGAATTCCGTCGGAAAGGGAAAAAAATCCCGAAAATACGCGTTAAAACCGGTTTGCATAGTCTGGCATTTTGTTGGATGTCACATTTATAATTTTATATTACGGTTAGCTGAAATGGATTTCTCATAGGTAATGTATGGCCTTGTTCTAATTATAATAAATATTACTTTTTACGTCAGCTTTTATCATTACGATTATAAATAGTACTACTACATGAATACGTATACGAAAATCCTTAATTGCAATTTAAAACAAAATGTAAATTGTTTCATGACATGTCCTTTTTATTTGTCGGAAGTATATGCTAAATTGCTAACGTACATTATATGCCTCTCAAACAATGAAATTAGATATATATGCTACTACTTTCATTCTTTGAATTCATTCAAACCGCCCCACACATCCACTTTTATCCCTAAATAAACAGAAGTTAAAAGACTCTTCTCTTACTCTCACTCACTCGCCTCTCAAGGCATGGAACCCACAATCAGGTCGCCGATTTAAACACACCCAAAATGCTGTCTCTTATCTCCCAATATGATGAACGCTTACGGGAGTGTCAATAAGAGCGCAAAGAATGTCGTCGGCCTAGCGTCAGATTACAGATAAAGAAGTGTTGAATTAGCTACATGCATATTTTGACAACTAACCGTGACGTTATAACAAATCATGAAGGTAGGGAAATTTACAATAAATTTTATAAAAAAATTAAAAGCTTAATGTATTTCATAGTCTCGGAGACATCCATTCGATGCCGATACCTCGGACCACCCGCTATTCCCATTGCCCAACCAGTACACACGTGACGTGCTCTTCGTCCAATGGGAGGAGCCGAGACAACGCCGGCCATTCGCGCCCCACCCTCGCCCCTCATCCCAGACCAAGAAGGAGCTCCTGTACAATGGCCCGACCGCCGCCCAGGGATACGTCCCGATGCCCGTGTGGCAGAATGTCCGAGGGTTGCTGGACCACCCGCCAAAGTCTGTGAGTGAGTTTGAGCATGGCGTGAAGAGGTTTTACAAGGATAGGGCGGAGTGGAGGTTCTCAGGTATGAAAGTATGCTATTTAAACGTAGGTTATGGTTTATGATATATTTACAGGATTGCTCAAATACGTGACAAGTCGTGAGGGAAAGCGTTACGCTCAGCTGATCCACAACATTGGCATTCTGGCCAACCAGCTTCCAAATATGATCTCAAAGCCAATTCCACTCTTGCAAATGTAAGACGCATGATATTACTGAGAATTACTCTATGTACTAATGGGCAAATAATACTTATAACCTAATTAGCAACCGAGAAACCCGCCTCACCTTTTCCCAAGGCCAGATAGCCTGCCTCCTGGCCAATGCGTTCTACTGCACGTATCCAACACGGTACAGGGACGATCGCCATTTGAACTGCCCAGACATCAACTTCCACAGACTGTTCTCCAAAGATCAGGCTCCGGAGAAGATCAAATGCATACTCAACTACTTTGAGTAAGAATGCACTAAAATAATGACATCTTCTGGAATGTTGCTTGAAAGCCTTAAAAGAAGTATTGAAAACCTTACTCTGATGCAATTTTTCTTGATTTCTCCTCCAGGACGATGCTCAACCGTGATGCCTCCGAACACACTCTGGTCTCTTATGAACGGCGGAGTCTTGGAGCCGACATGCTGCCCACATGGGAGCAGTCCACAACTCAGTTTGGCAAGCTGACCGTCAAAGATGAGGGCAAGATTGAGGATGCCCCTGAAGATCCAGACAAGCCTAGCATTGAAGTATAATCTACAATAACATGTCAATGCAATGTAACGATCCATTGATGTTTAGGTTTGCTTCTCCAGTTCTGATATCGGTGGCAAGGTGTTCAGCACTGGTTGCGGCCAGGAGGAGGTTCGATTGCTCTCCTGTCCTGAGCTCATTCTGGCGAGGTTGTTTTCGGAGCAGATGCAGAGGACTGAGTGTCTCATTGTCACGGGTATGATGAATTATTATCATGGTAGATATTAGGCAACAATACCGACTTGCGTTGTATTTTAAGGTTATGAGCAGTTTTCAAACTACAGTGGTTATTCGTCCAGCTTCAAATCAACGGATCCATTTGTCCAAAGAAAGGAGGACAAGTCTTCCAGACATAAATTAACCAGGTTACAAGGACACCTTTTATTCAATGTGTCACTAAAATTTAATTTTATATTCTAGACTTGTGGCTATTAATGCCATCCATTTCAAGATCCCCCAAGAGCAGTATCACCTGACCAACATAGTTAGGGAGTTGGACAAGGCATATGTTGGGTTCTTCAACAAAGAGTAAGACATGTCTAATATAGCGTAAATAGTAGCCGATATGACATGACTGTTTCAGTGACCGCTATGCTGATTACTCGTCCCCTGTTTCCACCGGACACTGGGGCTGTGGCAAAGGCAAGGCCGACAAGGAGCTCAAGAGCCTACTTCAGCTCATGGCAGCCGCTGAGTCCAACCGTCACCTCATCTACTACACATGCGGAGACAAGCTGTTCAAGGAGAGGTTGGAGCGCGTCCACACAATGCTCATCAAGATGAAGGTGACATTGGCCAAGCTCTACTCGGTGCTGAGTGAGTTTGAGGCGAAGGCTGACGTGCAGCTGGGCGTGTTTCATTTTGTGGAGGAGAAGC
>LR138773.1:9360-22415 GCA_900659605.1 Tisbe holothuriae | reverse complement strand
GTCGGCTCGTCGCAAAGCCGACTCCGCGCGGCACAATGTCATTGGTTGCAAACATCAACCTCGCGAGAAGTAAAAAAAGTCTTCGGCGAGGGTCAGCCAAGGCCACGGAAGATCCGGGGGGAAATACCGAAGCAAAGGTTCAACAGCCAATTAGATCGAAGGCAATTGGATGCACGGAGAAACGATATTGACTGGCAGTGGGTCCCATGGGAGCACGCGCTTTCCTGTCCGACCTGATTAACATAAATGGGCACATTAGTTTAAACAGTTTAAAAAAAAACATATTTCAATAATCGGGGTCATGTTTGGAGCTTTCGTTTTAGGTTTGCCTAGTGATGACTGGTCATTATATATTGGCTGTAACAAGGTAGCTGAAAACAGAATGAAAGTTTATTAGTTTAACAACTTTATTGCTAAGCTGCTGCAAAGAGGAAAGGTATATTCGACCATTACTAGGTTCATGCGTGAACCGCAGAATGTATATGTAAGTGTTGTCTTAGGTGTTTCATTTAATGATATTAACTTTGTCTACTTTTCTACAACTAGGCAGTGCCGGTTAGACATAGACACCTTTTTAATGTATGTATATAAAACTTTAAAATGGCTCTCACACACCACTCCTCTACATGACTACTTCCCCCAACTAGTACATCTGTACTTCTGTATACATAAAAAATAAAATATAAACGACTAAAAACGTACCTGCTGTGTGTCGATCAAACCCGTCTATTAGATGGTGCACAAGTCTCATAAAATCCAAACTTCATGTCTTCCATCCAATCTTGAACCGGTTTCCCCGACTGCTGTCGACGGATTCACGGCTACAGAGGTAGTAAGTAGAATAGTAAGAAGAGAAAGAATACATTAGTGAGAACAGGAAATCAGAGAAATATGATTCCTGCTGCTTCGCGACCCTTCTCCGTCGTTGCTGCAAATTGGCAATAAGATGACGGGAACGTGAAGGAAATCTAAGTATTTTAAAAGAAATCATAATTGATGAAAGAACATCGAAGGCCGATATTTCAATCTGTTACACGTACTTTTTGCTATAAACGATTGAATGAAAGTGTCTTATTTCATAGATCAATGCCGGTGTAAATTGTGTTAAACTGATAGCAAATATAAAATGGCATCACAAAAAAAAGTGAATGGCATTTAGTAAAAGTGAATATTTTGTCAGGCTAATCAAACTTACCAAACAAATCAAATGTTGTTTCTTTCTTTACAAAACACAACCGTTCCACTAAACAATGCATATGTAAACTTGATATCAAAATATCCAAACAAGCAGCTGTCTTAGAAATCCAACGTCGTCAGTTCAATCTTGTTCAGATTGGATTGCAATGAAGAGGAACGAACGGGGTCTGGGGACTCGTATGTAGGTGGCAAGCTTGCTAATAAAGATAAGAACGAAACCCTCTAAAATGCTCGAAACGAGTTAATAACTGTTGCAAGAAGAAAATTTGATTCCACTACTGATACTGGATAGTTTTGCTCCATAAATGTGCATATATTAGATAATATGACACAGTAAATGAGTCAATTTTTTTTAGATCTAATGAATACTTCCGGTAACTTCCCCATCATTTGTCCAATAATTTCTTCTAAAAAAGGGAAAGTTGTGACCTGATTGAATAATGTCAGATTTTCCAAGTCAATAGGGTCGTCGAGGCAAGGGCGTAAATTGGGAAAAAATGTCTCCAAAATCAATTAAGCCCGTCTAGACATTGGAAATTATCTGTGAGAAACACACTCAAGATGGTCATGATTGAGTAATAGATGATAATTTATTATTATGTCTCGATATACAAGCCAGAATAAATAACAGTAGGAATATACAAGTAACAGGATAAATAGTTTCCGGGCATCAGTATTGCAGTGTTTAATAATGGGCAATATTTTAACCACTAATTAATTGACTAGAATCTTCATGGTAACGGCGACCACACATCAATGAGCTCCATAAAATCTTCAGGTTTCAAATTGATTGCTTTCCGATACAACCAGAATGCAAAAAACACCCTTCCAATGCCCCACGGGCTAATTGAGCAGATGAGCCCATACGAAAAGTACATTTCCCTTGAGCCGAAAGCAGCCAGAGCTAATATGACAATGATGCCGAAATGCTTGTACGGGAAGGCGAGCCACCTGAACTTGCACAGTCTGCACGCCCAGAGGCCCTCCTCAAACTCCTTGTCCTCCTCCACCTGCTTCCGCCGGTTCTTGGGCGCCACCGGGGGCGGCGGCCGCACCTCATTCTCGAACAGCTCCAGATACCGCGCCGACACCCTGTTGGAGAGGACGAGGGTGAGCGGCGCTGTGTAGAAGAGGATGGAGATGATGCCGTAGGCAAACGTCATGTCCGGGGGCATGTACGACCAGTCTTCGAGGAAGACCACGCCCCAGACGAAGATGAAGGCGTGGCGGGACGTCATGACCCGGGCGATGGACCACGGCCCGAAGCAGGTGTAGAGGACGGAGAGCAGCAGCGGCCAGAAGAACTCGTTGAAAGCGCAAAGGATCCAGAACTTGCGCAGCACGCCCAGCATCCACTGGTACAACCAGGGCAGGTTACGGTTGATGCGCATGCGCGGGTTTGCACTGGCCAGCTTGCATGCGTGCGCCACTTTGAAGCAGGAGAGTCCCGCTGTGGCGGCCAGTGCTGCGGAGGCAAACAGTCCCATCATGAAAGGGAGCCAATCCGCCATGAGCACGATGGACGGGAATCTCTTGAACGGTCTGTGGCTGCCGTCCAAGGAGAACGAGTGCTCCCGGGTGACCTGACTATTGTCACTGTGAGTCACTCGCACGGTCAGGGCGTGCAGGCCGGCTGAGAAGTTGGAGGGACTGAATGGCGCTGTGTAGATTCCCAACGTGGTGGCGGAGGCCTTCATAGGTCGGTACAGGTCATCATTCTCATCGTCAAATTTGACTTCAACCTTCTTCACGGCCAAATCGGACACGATGAACACGCGGACACTCTTTTTCTTCCGCAAGTGATCCAGGCTCTCCGACTCGAGTAGGAAGAGCTGATCCTTGGGGTGCATGACTGTCACTGCCGTGTTGCTCTGTCCGGACGAGAAGTACTTTTGGTCGGTGAATGCAAACGTGCCGTCGCCGTCAAACGTCAGCACGCGGAAGACGCGGTTGTCCTTCCAGTCGGCAACCTCCAGCTCCAGGAGTCCGCTCCAGTGCCTGGAGTACATCGTCTTGGCAAGTCCAAGGAGGTCATGGAGGTGGCCACAGAGGTAGAGACCGTTGCCTGCTGAGCCAAGCACCTCTCGGAGGCTTCTCTGAGAGTCGTCCTCTGAAGCAGCGTTAATCACAGACGTCGGGTAGTGGCCAAATGCTATAGTAAAGTCCGCGGTCTCGTTGAGCAGGCGCTCCAGCTCAGCCACGTCGTGCGGTAGCATCGAACCGAAGAAGTTAAACGGCCTCTTGAGCCCAGGCTTGGGTGTGGCATCGACCGACACAAGGTTTAGTGATCGACCGCTGGGCAGGGCGATCCTTTGAGAATAGGAGCCGATGTTGGCCTCACCGCGGATTGAGTTTCTCAGATAGAGTCCGTTATCGTCTTGTTCGACGTCAAAGGCATCGTGGTTGCCTCGCATATCCAGCCAGGTGGTTGACGGAGTTAAATCTGAAGAGAAAGGAACTTTCGATATTTGATCTTTTAATAACAAAGTTGCCCAGTTTACCTCTACAGGTCGCCACCATCTGCTGGTACTTGTACCACTCTGCCGGCTGCTGCGTGGACCCGTAAAACGAGGGCTCCTTCCCATCCGTCAGGTCCCCACTGAGTATGACCGCCACCGGCGGGACGACCCCACTGGACGCCAACACCGATCCACAGAGTAAACTAAAGTCCGACACTCTCGCCTTGTCCCAGTAACTGGACACGTGAATGTCGGAAACCTGCGCCAGCCAGAAGAAATCGGCGTCCAAGTCGGCGTCCTCATAGCCGTCGTCCAGCTGGTCCAGTGGGTTGTGGGCGTGCCTGAGAGAGTTGTTGAGTCCCGCCCTCTCCTCGGCGAGGTCTCTGGGGGTGAGTTTTTGTAGCAGAGGGCTGAGCGCGTGCACGTAGGCGGCTACAGCGAGGGCAATGGCGCTCCCAAGCACCACGAGGGGCAGCAAGGCGGACAGGATGCGGAGGACGGGGCGGGGAAACATCGTTTCAGACCTTGGTCACGTCTGAGTCAAGACCCGGTAGGATGACATCATCAAGCCGGGAGGGCGCAGTTGGACCTCACAGGTCAATGTAAAAATTGCTGTAGATGTTCAAGGTTGAGGCAGTTATCACTATCTTGTATTAGGGGATGCTTTTGTTGCATTAGTATGTCATTTTATATCTTCAGAGTTTATTTTCTTCTTCATATTTTTAATGATTAGAAAGCTGCTGAGTCTCTTTCTTTCTTTCGTCCGATCAAAAACGTCAAGTCAGATTGCTGAGGTTGGCTCGGGACGAGGGGAGATGGATTTTAAGGCTAATTATAACTTTGCAAAAGAGAAAGATGAGGGATTTCTAGAATTACCCATATAAAACATGTTTTCAACGTCCTTTCTGACAAGATATACTTATTTATTATGGATTATATACTTAATGAAACATCCTTAAAATACCTTAAAATTCAAAACCATTTACTGCTCTTTTGTATTTCTGCTCCCCCTCCGTTAATGTTTCTCTCTTTTTTTCTTTCTTCTTCTCCTCAGCTCGGCGTCGTCAGCTGAACAAGCTTTGGAAACAAGAAGAAATTCACTCAGTTCGGTCTCAGTCGCATTCGTTCCCAGAAGTCACGGACACGCCCCGAGCTCCGCAGCCACGCCTTCTTCCCACTCCTCGACTCCTACACTAGTCCACGCTAAACAGGTAAGTCCATGCAGACCCCGTTTGAACGCAGTTCATTTATTGTTTGTTGTCCTTCCAGCCGTTGAGCGCACGATGACTTCCGAGCTGATGGACACTGGCGACGCCATGCGCAGCGGCGGCGGCGGCACCGGCGGCGACGACGCGTACGGCGGCTGCGAGGGCCCCGACGCCAAGTACGTCAAGCTCATCTCGTCGGACGGGCACGAGTTCGTGGTCCGCCGCGACCACGCGCTCATCTCGGGCACCATCAAGGCCATGCTGTCCGGACCCGGACAGTTCTCGGAGAACGAGACCAACGAGGTCAACTTCCGGGAGATCCCCAGCCACGTGCTGCAGAAGGTGTGCATGTACTTCACGTACAAGGTGCGCTACACGAACTCGAGCACCGAGATCCCCGAGTTCCCCATTCAGCCGGAGATTGCGCTCGAGCTGCTCATGGCCGCAAACTTCCTCGACTGCTGAGCGATTAGGACGGACGATCAAGACCGGTTGGAGATAAACAATGAAGAAGACTTTGAGGGGCGGCGAATCCCACTTTGGGATCATTTACGATAAGCTACTTTGCTTTAAAATTACTCGTCACCCTTATTTTGCCAAGAATTTCGATTATGTCGCTTAAACGGTTTAATTTACTCATTCTTTTCTATCTAATTTAACAAAGAATTAAAGATCTTTATAAAATGTTTATAAATGTGGCCATGTGCTTAATTTTGACGTGTGTGGTCTGAAATCGCGAATCGAGTTGTAGCATATCACAAGATGTGCATTATTATTAGTGCTTGCAAATGGAGAATAGGGGTGTCATAAGTCGCTGTTATGGATAGTAGGATTAGTCTCCAGAAGCGGTTTTCCGTTCGATAATTTTTTTGCGCTTAGATGAGGATTAGTCCATATTATGTAGCGAAACTGGATTTGAATCACGATTGGCAAGAAAAAAAAATGAACGGAAACCGGCTTCCGGTACAAATTGCAGTTCATTCGTCTTTTGGGAGTTCTATCATGTACGACCATATGATATATATATAAAAAATGTGTACGACAGGCTGCAAAAGACGGAAGCCCGTTTTGTGTTTTATTACACATGATGTTGGCTCCTTTTTGTTTGATACAATCAGAGAAATACAAGTTCAAATTCTATTGATACAATTATCTTTTCTCAGTTGGAAAGCCACCCCTTGGGGATCTAGGAAATGAATATCTGAAGACAATTTTAGAAATCGAGGGTAACTTTTACTAGTGAATTCTTTGTACATTGAACAATTGATGCAGCGATGATGCATTTATCCCAACTTTGATCCATTTCCTTCCACTGTGGTCCCCACTCAGATTGAACAGTGTCTCCTGATATCCTCGGCTCTGCACCGATAGGAATCCGAGAGCGCCTTGTGGTAATGCTCCAAACTCTTGTACTGGCTCACGCGATGGCAGCAGCCGCTGACAAAGTGACCATGATGTCCATGCACGTGCCCGTGGCAGCTGGAGCCGTAGCAAGAGCTGGAAGAACATGGGTCAACAAGCACTCTTTAGACTTCGGACAGTAGTGGTCTTACCTGCTACAGCAATGGGCTCCATGCCATCGGTGATGGTAATCTGAACAGCAGTGCGAGTAGCTGCATGAGCTGCACCAGTAGCTACCGCAGGAGTGGCAGCCCATGGTGGTGGTGGTTGTTATCCTTCAACCCTTCGTCAAAGGTGTTGCATAATATGAAAGTCAAGTCTCCGGGAGGGAAGGCTCCGCTCGACTGAAGGGAGGTGCATGTAAGGACGAAGAGGGGGGAAATCGTGTGAAGGCCGTTTGGAGAGGAAAGACAGCAAGGCTCCAGGCCAAGGGGGAACAATGGCCGGAGGAGCCTTGCGTGCGTCATGCTACTATTGCAGCATGGGGAGGGTGGAGGAGAGAGAGAGGCTCTTTTTATTTCCAGGTGTACCGTTTTTACAATCGTGCTTTCTCTGTGCGCACAACAGAAGCCAGCCTGAATGTTGCGGGCGCAAGGCCTTGAGGGGCGTAATTGTGGGAAAAATAATGGTGCACGGCAGCATCGTATTTATTCTTAGGTAAAGTGTATTATTCTCTCATAATTAAAACCGATTGTTTTAACCATAATTATCCTGCTAAAGGAGATGAAACAATAGGAAAACAACCTTTAATATTCTCGGTTTCTTCTAGCACGAGTGTTAGATAAATACTTAACATATCGACATCTGGTTATTCTGACAACTTTTTACGCTAGTTGTTCTATTTATCAAAATGGGAAGTCTTCAATAAATTCTAGGGAAGAGGATTTCTTTCTGTTTTGTCGGAGTAAAAAATAAATGAATCTTCTTGTTTAGTCAATATATTCTGTTGTTAGCATGGCAACGCTCTGACAAGAGAGGGAAATCCTGGAAAGCTACAAAAGGATATTTTATCAGGGTCAAAATCCCCTTCCAGTAAACGTTGCTACCAAAGCTTGTTGTTTCCTCTTTAAACGTCTGAAGAAACTGTTAATGCGCAAAAGACTCTTCCAAAGTATATAAAGCCCCCTTAGGCCCCCTCAGACAAGTTTGTTGCCGCCACTTCTCTGATTAGCTGCGACGTGGTTTTCATAATGAGTTGAACGATCTTTCCTTTAAAGCGTAGATACGTCGTCGACTCCTTCTGAATGACTTCCACGGTTTGTCCGGCCTTGAGTTCGATCGGGTTCATGCCGTACGGGATGGACAGGTCGCTGGGGAGAGTCACTCTCTGCAACAATAACAAGGCAATAAAATGGCTTAATTGGACTTGCCAACGCACGTTCTAAATATTCATGTCTTACTGTCATCGTGACTCCGGCGAGTTGCTGCTCTGAGGCGTTCTCATTTCGTGCTGCCTCTGCAAGCACGTCCTTGTCGATCCGGCTGTTGCTGCCATTGGCCAGGTTGACCAGGCTGCTGCTATCTGATGCGAAGTTTGTATCGGCTCTTGATGCTTCAGTGGCATTGGAGATAGAAGGGGGCGATGCCGACGTTGAAGGAGAAACTAACAAAGATTGCGAGTAATAACGAGAGAGTTTCTTATGCGAGATATAGTCAAATGATTGAAAACGACTTGTAGTAGTGAATGAGAAGCGTAAAATTGATTCAATATTTCTTTGAAATATAGTACAAATGCGACAAAAGCTTACCCCTCAACGGCTCTCCATGTTCCTTCTCAAAATTGAGCACGGCCTGGCGCTTCTCCAAGCTGCTCAAAACCAGATCCGACACCAGGCTATCGTGAGCAAACGGCTCTCTGAAAAACAAAATTACCTTCAGGAAAACTCCCAAGGGTGTCATTAAAAATAAAAGTTTAACCTTGTCAGCAGCTTTCCACAAAACTTGACCAAGTTCTCCAACACGACATCGCTGGAAAAGCTGCTGGCCGACGTTGAGATATCGAGCGAAACGGGCGGGTCGTGCTCATCCTGGCTGATGAGTTTGTAGATGTCCTTGTAGTTCTGCTGGACTGTGGGGTTCTCGTCGACGACACGAGCCGACATGCCTACAACAGCCACAGATAAGCAAAGGTACACCATGCTCAGAAATCAATAATCATATACATCCAAACTCAGTAGTTCCTTACCTTCCTTATTGACCTGCCTGTCGTAGATCTTCTTCTCAATACTGTTGTCAGTGATGAACCTGTAGATGTGAGTTGCCTTGGTCTGCCCATAGCGATACACCCTGCACACGGCCTGAGAATCGTGGCAGGGGTTCCAGCTGGCGTCCATGACCACCACGCGGTTGGCGCCGACCAGGTTGACCCCGAGAGAGCCGGCGCGGGTGGAGACCAAGAAGAGCTTGACGGTGGGCGACGAGTTGAAGGTGGTGATGAGTTTGTCTCGGTGAGTGGCGGAGGTGGAGCCATCGAGGCGGAAGTAGTCGCGGCCTTTAGCCCAGAAGGATCTGTTGCCAGAGCGTCCTGTTGATGGAATAGGCGAATGAATAAATTATTTAGCAGTCTCAAAAATATCCCTCAACCTCAAAATTTGCCTTATTAGATCGGAGTTCTTTTGCAAATAAATATCTTCTCTTAGCCTTGACTAAGATCATTTAAAAACTTATTGAACTGGGACATTGGTACCTGGGACGTTCCTCCCCTGCAAGAACTCCTCCAACAAGTTGAGCGTCATGAGCGACTGGCTGAAGACAATCATCCGGTCGTTGACTCGCAGGGAGGCCTCCAGCAGGGCGAAGAAAGCCACGAATTTCGGGGAGTTTTCAAGGACGCCAGATTGGTAGGTGGTGAGCAGGGGGACCGCCTGGAAGAGGGAGGAAATGAATAAAGTGCACGCTCAAAGGCGGAAGGTGGAGTAGTCATTAATCAAGCGTGAAAAGGCGCAAGTCATGCAGTTACAACTAAGAACGTAAAAAGGCAATTTGTTTTATTCAAGACATGTTGCTGAAAAGAATATAAAAGCTTACCCATCGATACGTCATTTTCTCCAACCTGGCGTCAGAGCTGGGCTGGTCAACTTCCAAATCGTCGTCATTGGAATCTGTTATGAATAAATTAAATTTAGATGAAAGCTTTAAATATTATTATGAATATGCAAACCGTTAATTGCAAAGTGATAGAGCGCATCCGGGTGATTCCAGATTCGTGCGCAGACCGCAAATGCCTTGAGAGCATTGCAGGAGACGCTCCCGTCAGAGGCTGAGCACTGCTGCTGCTGGCGGAGGTGAGCGATGTAGCCCTGGTAGAGGTGTCGCTGCATGGGCGTCATTCGCAGCAGCACCACATGCTCACTCTTAGGCGGGATCGAGTTGCGGAGAATGTTGTGGCCACGCCTGTAAACAACAACAGCTACAATGCCTCTTAATGCTCTTAAAACTGCCTAATGTACCTTTGTACGAAGCCCTTGAGATTCTCGTGCAGGACATGTGTCCTGTACCTCATGAGCTGCTTGTCGTACGGGTTGGAGTCGATGCACTGACCGTTCATGATCGGCGTCTCAAACTGATTGCGAAACTGGGCTTTGGTGCCGAGGTAGTTGGGCCGGACAAAGTCGACCATGCACCTAAAATATAAGAAATTTCAGGTTAATATTTAATTTATTCGGGTTTGAGATAATATTACCAGTACTCCAGAAGGTTGTTCTGCAGTGGATACCCCGTGAGCACGACCCTTCGCTTGGTCCTGACCGACTTGATGCAGTGGCTGATCTGGGCGTCGTCATTCTTGATCGTGTGGCCTTCGTCGCAAATGAGCAGTTCGGGACGGATCACCACGCAGCGGTACAGCTCTAAAAGGGCACAAAAATGACTTCTCAGCCATATTCAGATATTTTTTAAATATACCGTCCACGAGTTTCTTATCAATGGCCTCCTGCTTTGCTGTGGTCCTCTCTTGAGACCTCCTCCTTCTCAGAGTCTTGCAAGCCATTTGCCTGAAGAGATCGTACCCTATGAGCATAACCCCACCGACGCGGCTCCATGTCCTCATGACCTAAAACAAAACATCACTTAGGTCACAAAGTGAGGATATCGAGATAGACAACTGAACTCACTTTCGCTCGCTCGTCCAGGTTCGTCAGCGTATCGTCCATCATGAAGAGTCTGTACTTCCTCTGATGCTCCGGCAGCCAGCGTTTGTACTCATTCCTCCAGTTGAGCAGTGTGTTCACGGGGACAACGATCATAACCCTCTTGCCTGGGAATAAGAACATTTAACCATGTTAGAATAGTGTAGTTTAACGCTCATTTACCGTAAGCGTTGTTGAGAAAGACGTCGCAGAATGCAATGATCTGAATGGTCTTGCCGAGTCCCATGGCGTGAGCGAGGATGCACCCGAGGCCAGTGTTCTTGCTCCTTTTCGCCTCTGTTGAGTGGCTCCCGATGACGTTTTCGAAGAGGAACCTGACAGAATCTTGTTCTAGAAACGGCTTCAAGTCCTCCTTAATTTAGTATAAAGTACCTGACTCCCGAAATCTGATGCGGTTTGAGTGCCTTGCTAATGTGCGCAGCAAGGAAGATTGGATCCTCTTTGTTAGGCCGGTTCACATTGACCACCACACCGTTGTTCGTGGAATACGTGTTGAAGCGGTCCTGGCTGGATGTATCACCATCCTGGAAAGGGTCATTAATGTATACCTTCCTCAATAGCTACTTGTGGAATTTTCCTTATGATCTCACCTTCCTTCTCTCGACTCTCCTCCTCTCGTCCTGCTGCGCCCTCCTCACCTCCGTCGGCAACTCCGCCTCATTCAGCACGTGCCGGATTTCTCTGCGCATCGGCGGTCCCGCACGCGCTCTCTTACTCGAGGGCTCCTCGGGATCAGCGTGACCTTCTTTGGGTGCGGCACCGTCAACGAGATGCTCGCCGTGTGCCACACCATCTTCGTCCATGCCCACCACGGGCCTGCAGGGGTTCGCCATGGGGGAAATTGGCAGTTTACTGAATACTGATTTGAGGCATTTGAGCACTTGTTCTAGGACTTCAGAGAAACACCACTGCACTGATGACTTGTTCCTTCCTTGAGCCAGAGAACCTTGAGCTTTTAACTCTTTTAACTTGAGTTTTGAGGAAAGTCTCTAGCTCTTCTGATTTCTGAAGTTCTGAGCACGTTTCGGCTTGATTGCAGAAGTCGTACCAGTAGCCAAAATGACCTTAAAAATTGTGTTTAGGGTAAAAATGACACTACCATGTAATTTTTCAGCCTTTTCTGGTAGGGATACATAAATTTAACATAAAATTTTATTACATAAATATTTTGTTAAAAAATGGACAAAATGTAAGGACTAAGTGTTACTGCTGTTTTTCCCAGCAGCCTGTACTGATGGTCTCCAGAGCTGAGGTTGAGTGCCCCGCAGGGCTAGGGTACAGGGCACCTGAAGGGTTAGGGCACCCTCAGGGCTAAGGTATAGGGCTATGTTATTTAGGGACCTGTAGGGAGGGTGTACAGGGCTCCCGCAGGGCTAGGGCTCCCGCAGGGTTAGGGTATTTTGGGGATCATTCCAGAAAAGTGAGGATGTTAGGTTAGGTTTGGTTAGGCAAGTTAGCACTATAATTTTGTATTGATAATGACAAGCAAAGTTATGTTAAAATCAATTTTCTAAGGCAAAAAATGCTGAAAAATTCAAAAATGATGTTGTTTTGGGCATACAATGAAGTCTTGGCCCAATTATGGCCACTGGTACGACTTCTGCAATCGCTCCGGGACTTCTTTGTCATCAGCAACAACAAGGAGTACATGGCTGTGGAAGAGTAAAAATTGTTTGTGCCACTGTCCGCTTTGGAGCTGCAGGCCTGCAGCCGGGTGGACTTTGACTACTTGTGCCCTGCCGTGTTCCCAAGACTAAGGGAGAGGCTAAAGCATGTTTAACGGCACTCTTTCTTGGTCAGCAGTACAATGCTGCCAGAGAATGCCGCAAGAGACGTCAATGCAGAAATGCTGAGGATCAATGAGACGGCATGCATTGTCGTCTTGATCTGCTGCTCCTGCCTGGCCCATGGGCTCCTCTCCATTGCTGGGGTGCTGTGTTGCAAGTGCTGCCGTCTTCAGGTTGGCGGCCTGGACCTGGTTGATCTTGCCGGCCAGGTTGTTGATCATGGCAACATGTTGGTCATGAAGGTGAGCATCTTGCGCAAGTTCAAGGTTAGGCAAGGGGGTGGGGCCTCAGATTGACAAACCTTGACATTTTCAAAATAGTTGGTGATTTGGAAAGCAAGTTTCATTCATTGCATTTTTATGGGAGTCATCATCAATCATGATAGGGGAACTGGAAGGTCAAAGTCCAACAAGAGTGACAATCATGGGGATGGGATAGGAGGGAAAACCGTAAAACATTTCAAGAGATTTGGTTTTCAATGCAGGTACATTCGGCTCTTTAACACTTTTTTATAGTCAACTACCCATTTCAAAAGCATCAACCTTGAAATTAAAAATGTGTTCAAAGTACGTCGCTGTGCTTGACCCTTTCTATTGTATTTTGGGAGGAGCTGACTAAATGATGTACCCTCTTCACAGGTTACTTTCTGATGGCTTCAGCAAGAACTGCCTTAAAGCTGAGTCTGTAAGGACTTATGAGACACTTATGAGACATTTCACTATTTGAAGTGAGCGTGGGAAAAATGAAAAAATTCAAACGTTTTCCCCATCCCCATATGTATTTTGTGTAAATCATGAGTTATCTAATCAATATATTTCTACCACCAGCAGGAAGTACCTTTGCATTTTGAGAAAT
>LR138771.1:54580-91031 GCA_900659605.1 Tisbe holothuriae | reverse complement strand
TCGTTACTCCACGTTACTCAAAAAATGTAACTTGTTACAGTAACGCCGTTACTTGTAACTCGTTACTTCAATACCTGGTTATATATAAATTACAGCCACACATTAGAGTTTATTACATTGTAGATAACCAAATAGTCTTCATTCCCATACCAGATGATCATTACCCAGATAAATTTTATTTTATGTCTTTTTGAACAATAACCATTAAGGGCTTTGAGCCACACCAGACGCCTGTGTATATTCCTAGAGCAGCATTAATAACATCTTTGTGTATTGTATTTAAAGTTATTTCTGCATTTCTTTAATTGTAAATACATACGAAAAGATAAATTTATTTGCTCTTTAAATTATTTTAATGACACACATATTTTCAGCCATAATTATCATATCTCTCTTATTACACACGAGGTCAACACAAGATGGACATTCAGCTTGACCCCGTCAGAAGCTTAAAATTGCACAAGTGGTTTTTAAAGTGGACACATTCATGCTAAGTGGTGCTAATAAATGTGACTGTTTTTACCGAGCCCCTCTTTTATAACGCAATTACGCAAAGACGCAAAAGGTTAATCCAGGGATAAACAGGCTAATACGTTTAAACTGTTATTGATAACAAAATATGCCATAAAATGAATAAAGAGCCTCTTTAATGTTGCAATAACTGTGTCATATTAGGGATTCATTAAACATAATCTTACCTGCTCAGATACTTGATTGTCCAATCACTGATTTTAGCACTAATTTCAAGAGAATGGCATCCCTACCCAAGAAGGCGTGGTCAAGAGAAGGGATTAAGACTTGATCACAAATAATCCTTAATAAAGCCTCTCTAAATAAGAAGGGCATAAGCAAGGCATGCCAAGACCCCGTGACGAGCTATAAACGTAAATCTAAATGGAGTTTTATGAGCCAGTTCAAAACGACAAAGCCGCCGCCGAAGCTGCAACAACAACTGACTTTGAACTCTTCAAAACGTATAAAATAGATTTTCTTCATCATGTTGGATGCAAACACGCACAAAGTACTCTAATATGAGATCGAGCAGTACGTGCAATAATGTTAATTGAATGTAGGAAAACTGTGACGCACGAAAGAAATCTTGTTACGAGCCGAGAACATGATATCAACAAACAACATCTGAGCAAGGGCAACGTATGCATGAGGTATTGGATCATCGAGTATATCTAAATATAATAAATTCCACTTCCGGAGTATTCATTTTTCTGGGGTTTGTTTCCCCACCCTACCTTTGCCTTTTCCTTTGTCTGCTCCGGCAACGCTTCCTTCACCGTCACCTCCTTCTTGGTGAGGATGTCAATGAGCTCCTTCTTCGCCTCAGGGCTGAGCACCCGTCCAAAGCTGAGCAGGAACGGGTCACTACTCCGCCGCCGGTCGCGGCACCGCCGTATGATATTCTCCTCGGACTCATCCAGCTCCTCCAACCGGGCTGCCTCGTGGCACGCCGCACACTGCTGCCCACGACGCTGATAGTGGTTCAGTATGATGTCGAACGTCCGTTCACGGGAGCCGCCAGACACGGAGTAGCTCGACTCGTACAGGTTGCAGTACAGCTGAGAAGACCGCTTTGATTGGCTGCTGGACAGACGCAGGTCTGCCGTGACACTGGACGCGGCTGGCACTGGTGCGAGCAGGGACGCCGGGTGGATCTCATCCGTGCAGTCGGACGTCTTCCTCCACGGGGAGCCGCCTCTGCTGTGGCATCGAGGGTGGTGCCGGTGCATGCCGCGCAGGTCGTGCGTCGAGCTGTGCGCATGTGCGGTGAGGTGGTCCAGCGTCTGCGGGCACGGGCGGCGCACTGCGGCGGCCATGGCGTCGTCGTCGCCGGTCAGGTCGGGGTTTGGCGACGTGGGTGAAATAGTGAACGGCGAGGTCGTGTCACTCTGATATCGTCCGTGGATGACTGACGCGCGCTGAGAAGGGATTTTCAACACCCTTATCTTGTCTAGATGTTCGTAAGAATTTCACTCAACTGAAGGCATGTTCACATTTCTATTTAAAAACGACCCAAAATGCGGTCAATCCTCTTTTCTCCGGAATGTTCAGAATGTCTCTCTCTTGCTTCCACTGGAAACCCCGGCTGCAGACTGAAGTCTTCCAATATTAATATTTTAAAGAACGAACGCTGATTCGCCTTTTGAAGGGGCCTCAAATCGATCCATTCAAATTTCCTCAGTGTAGCAGAAGCAGCAGCACTCACACACTAACTCAATAAGGAGCCGTCATTATATCGTTAACGCAGCGTGTTTTTTCAAAAGCTATTTTTATCCCGGGTCTGTTCAATCACTTCAAATGGCTTTGACGGGTATCACCAAGTACACAAGTAGCAGAATCTATTTTATATTTTTCAAGTATCATCCTATGAAACAACACGGCTGTCAAATGTACAAGTGTTTTGTTTTTCTCTCTAACACTCTTATGCGTAATTATTATACTTGATGAAACTCTGACTATAAACTGAGTTATTGCAGGAGTCAGCAGAAGACTTTTAAATCACTAGCTGCAATGTTTAACTAGCTCTATTTTTAGCCGACTTAAAATCGAGAGCAAACACTAGTCACTCAAAAAAGTAGGATAACACACAGGGGAATAAATTTGATCCCTTTGGCCTCCAGAGTCGTCACTCATTTCAAATCTTTAAGGTCATAACTAGAGCAGACGTTAAACCTTGCTATCAGTGAGGCTTTAAAACCGCGCATACACTTTAGTAAAACTATACGTGTACAGAGGCTGCTTCCGGTGTTATCTAATACGCCTATGCATTTAAGGTTTGTTAAACTTTGCGATGACGTCAATGAAACATGAGCTCACTGTGAGGAGCAACAGCGCTGCTGCTGAGTAGTATCATTTGCGACGATACGAAGGATGGATTTTCGTATCTTAGCATGTCCTCGAGTGACAGAAACGCCCTATTTTTGGTCACATGGGCTTATGTGTTGTTTTCTTATGGCTAATAAGGCTCTTTGTATGCATCACGCACTCTATTCCTTTGATAACTCTTTTCACCGCCAAGACGCAATATTGACAATCTAAATTGTCTTAGTACGCGTGAGATTATGAGTCAAAAATTGAGACTTGTGGGAGAGAAGATGTTGACAAAGTAATTGAAATTCTTCTGCATACATCATTGTATCTCTCTCAAGATTATAGAGGACTTATCGCATTCCAGTTCACCTGACTAACTAAAGTGACTAATAACCAGAGACTTAACAACATCAATCGCCCATAATCTGAAAGGTACACAAACAAAACCCATGGAACCGTGAGTAACCAAATTCAATCCGTCTCGCAAGGTTGCGAGAATGAGAATTTACACGTTCCGCATGAAATCTCCCTTACCTTCCTCCTGGAGGGCACGGCCGACGACGACGGGGCGACCGGCGGAGCCACCCCAACTTCAATGGACTGTATCCGCACCTCACCAAAGTCCACCAGCAGATCCGTGATGCCCAGCAGACAATCATCACACCTGCAGTGCTCCCCATCCGCCCCACTCGCCCAGCTGCTCAGACTATGCGCTGAGCACGCCGAGTCCACGGACTGGACCGAGTTCGACCGGATGAAACCGCCGACGCCGCTGGCCCGCGCCATCTTGGCCGCGAGGATCGTCTCCAGGATGGACGAGGAGGAGATCTGCTGCTGCAGGCTGTGCGTGTGCGCGGATGCCGCGGAGGATGCCGCGGATGTCGACGGATGCGATGTTGATGCCGCGGCGGTCAGTTCTGTTGACTGCGGCAGCTCGTCTTGAGGACTGCTTTTCTGCTGTTGTTCTTCCATGTTGCTACCGCGCACTTATTACTATGTTATTATCTCCTCGTCGTCGACTCTTCTGATCTCTCTCTTCTTGAGTGCGTGTCTTTTTCTTCTGTGCCACTTGGTGAAATTTATTATTATTATTATTGATCCATTTGTACGTCAAGTGTTCAGAATAGCTCGAATTCAATTTACACACGTTGCCACTGAGAATAGAGCGCTATAATTATTGTCAATGGTCTCGTAAACAATTTAAGCCGAGAAAAGGAAGCGATGATAGCAGAGTTATTTTTTATGCGAGAAGAGAAATATATATCGCAGAAAGAATAGCTGCTATAATTCAGAGTTATGACCGGGGCTGCTGCTGCTACGAATCCTCTTCTCTCTCCTTCTATCAGAGTCTCTTTATGCATATAATTCAGTTTTTTTCCCGCGGACTGCACTATAAGCACGACTGCCTTTTGTGGCTCTGTTCAAAAATGCGACGGGAGAAGAAGACTCACAATGCAATATGATAATAGATGCTGATTCGTTCATATGTACATGACACACACGCACAGGAAAGTAATCTCTTCAGATTCAATTTCCCCCAAAGAATAACACTTTCCAGTTAACCTTTCTTTGGAGTCAACGGAGTCGGAACGAGGACTGAAAGGACTTATGGATGTTTTCCTTTTCTTTCTTTTCTCTCCCTCTCGAGTGAGTGAGTGCGTAAGAAGCGTGCGTGTTCGTGTGCCAGAGCCCTCAGCTGCTGCAGCCAAGAAGGCAAGGGAGAAATTACTACTTCGCCACCACTACTAAAGCACTCCTCCTACTACACTCGGAGGGGGCTTCATATGTTTAGATCGTGAGCTTCGTAGGCATGACAATACCCATTTCTTTTCAACTCTGCGGTCTTTGGATGATGACACTTACGGCTTTTTGTAACGCGGCAAAAAAGAGTTGTAAAAAGTGTGTATTCGTGATTTCCTGGCACCAGCTCAAATCCGCCTTCTTGTCTGATTTGTCCGTGTGCTCAATCACGGGAAAATGTACGATTTGACTGGCGAAATATGACAGGGGATATCATATCTGATAACCCATCTAACGAAGGTCCAGATTTATATCCTGTCATTCTGGAGACGGCGGGGTCTTAAAATGGGAAAATTATCCAGTTGGAAAGGCTTTTTTCTTGCCATTATAGTATTAGGAGAGGGCGGCATTTACATATATGGCCATGTCAATTACGGGAAGGGAGAAACTACCTTTACATGATGATGAAGAATATATATAAGATGAAGGGGCATAATGTAGTCAATTTAATCTTGAGGGCAGAAGTTTATGCCATTAGGTAGGATGTGCACAAGGAGAAAATGGTCACTTCAATGCAGCAAATAAGAGGATATGGAAAATAGACAATACTATGACTGTTACCAAAGGTGATCTGAACGCGATCTGTATAAATTTACTTTTTGTGGTCCCCAAGATGGTTTCCGATCAGGAAATTGAATCCATTTTGTCACTCAAAGCAGACACTTGGAACCTGAGAAGAATACGTTAACACACAGACTGATTGAATAAATTTGCACACGCTGATGCATACGAATGACATTATGTGTACATTTAACTCTAAATTTAAAAGCATTTTCAAAGTGATAACATGTTATCTTCAATTTGCGTCAATGCGGCGGTGTCTCAGTCTTTGAAAATAAGCAATCATTTTGCCATTACACGTTTACATTCACCTTCCAAATAATGTCTTTTGTCACGTTATGATTAAATGTTATTGATTTCATGATGGAAAAACGATTTAATAAAGGAAAATAACTTTTGACGTAAACTTCACTTTAGCAAGAATTTTCCAATTTTCCACATCCGGAAGAATCCATTTTTCACCTCTACGAAATTCCATCGGCATGAATTGTGTGACGTCGACCTTTAAAGAATGAGTTTCTTTCTCTGAACAGGCTTTAAATAACAGAGCCTCAAACAGACATAATCCAGATGTATAAAAGGAAAAGCTCTCTTCTAAAGTGTCAAACATATTTTAATTCAATATGCCAGTCATGCCCTGAACTGGCCAAGATAGAGAAGTGCAAAAAGCATGAGATTGTTTCTCTTTCAAGTCTCCAAATCGGGCAGCAGGAGCTCTTCTGTTCAAGATCAACATCACTCTCCTCCTCCTCTCGACGGGACGTGAATAAGATTGTCTGGGCTCGAATTTCACCTTCTCTTAATCCTTTAAAGAAGAGATATTTTTGCATTCAAAGATAATATAATCCCAAATTTAGAACATTTTCCAGATTCCTTCTTTCCTCTTGGCAACGAGGAATGTTCATCATAAGAGGACTCATTACGCTCAGATGACATAATGCCATTAAGCCCCTAATCTGCTCTAATTGACGATAATAACATTCTTTTAGCGGATTTTGGGCGGGTGCGTTTAGCTCTCGCCCATTCCAAGGCCTCCTCCTTATTAGATCCACTGGCCGCTCCTACTCGAAATTGAGTGGCTCGCTGATCCTGATTTATGATGGCCCCATTTGGACGTAGTTCGTCGTTCCCTCTTTCAATGATAATCCTAATGATATCCGCGGGCAAAGAAAATATTATCTGCATTAGAAAAGCGATTTCGGATCAGAAGTTGGAGACACAAAAAGGGACAGCAGCCACCCAAATCGTAAGGGAGATTCCTAGTATCGATACCCTTTTTTAGCAACTAGCTCATTTGTGAGACGCATGTAAAAGCCAATCTTCTCCTCTGTTATTTTTCCAATTTCGGCTATTTTCTGACCTTAGGGGCCGAGTTTTGATCGCTATACGTCGATGTTATCAAAGGTGGAATGCAGTTATTACAAAAGAAGCCACCTAGGATGAGGAAGAAGAAGAAAAAGTTCTTACCAGAGGCTGAATACATTAGCAGGAGAAGAAGTGAGCAGCAGAGTTGAAATGGCAGTAATTAAAATTGGAATTAAGAAGTGGGGAGAAGAAGTCCTTGGGGTTCAACTCGAACAATTATTTTAGATATCATGAATATTGCAGCGTCAACAGTTTAGTGCTATTAAATTTGCGCCATTAGCGCATATAGCTCAAGCAGAGAGTATTGACTGCATTTGTGGTAGCCCTGAAACTATTGAAGGGCATTTGAAAACCAGTCCGACATAACTAATTGAATTTATCGACCATTAATAAAGAAAATTACTTCGTTTAAAATGACGCTTTTGGGAAATTAATGAACTGGCATTAATTCAAACGAGACATCTGTTGCAAAGAAATAAAACGTAAAATCGAGCATTAGTCGACCTTTTTATGCCTTGAAAGGCGTGTAGTAGTCACTCCATTGTGTCGTATTTGGTAAAAAGGAGATTCCAGTCCAAAATCTACAAATGTTAACAAAGTCGAGAGTTTTTCCTCCTCCAGTGATTTCAATCTCTCTTGATATTGATAGTAGCATTACCTGGAAAATTCTCACGCCAAGGAATATGGGAGGATAAAAAAGGTTCGGTTACTTAACAACCTCAACTATGAAGTAAAGTACACTGAAGCTTAGGTCAATGTGTTATCTTATGCACATGCACAGATATGTGCATAATATAGGGATGATATAATAGCAAATACGTAATTATGTTTTTTTTTTAGAAACCGGGCCCGTGCTGAAGATAAATGCTTCACGGATTGTTTGCAGACGTAAAAAAGAGATCTCGATCGGAATCCCAGCCTTGACCTCTAAAAAACAAAAAAGCAAGAGCATTTTCCTCAGTATTATTTCTAACGTAGTTACACGAGTCTAGAGCCGTTAACGACCCGTTAAAATTAGCATCCAAGGCGTTAAAAAAGAGCATCAGACGCCATTTCAAAATGCTGTCGATTGAGTCTTCAAAGCAAGATGGAAGATGTTGCATTTTGACACGCGGGCAAATTGATCATCACGAGGAGAATGATGAAGCGTCAAACATCATTAAATTGCGTACGACGACGCACTTTTGCGTACGGGCCGTAATGTAATCTGGATCGATGACTGTGCAATGTGTGCACAGGGTTTTAATAATCTTGCCGAAAGGGTTTTCACGTCTAAAGTGTGGACGAATAAGGTCGCGGACAGGAAATTTATGCAGCAGATCATGTCTAATGAGAATAATAATTCGTAGAACTCTAATGTGAGGTCGTTCCGGCAACCCTGGCGGCGACGAAATGGGGCTCAAAGGAGCAAAATATAAATCTCGTTATCACCCCGTCCCCCAAAGGGGGGAAATTTCAACGCCAGATAAAACGGGTCTTAAGATTTTACAATTCTATGTTCTTACCTTCTTCTTTGGCATTTCCGGCTTCTGGATCTGGACTTGGACCTCTGGCGGCTCCTCCCCCTCCTCAATCGGGTCCTCAAGATGTTCCAGCGACGACATGCCGCAGCAGTACTCAGCCAAGTCCCGCATATCCCCGGGCATGTCGGTGCAGCAGCTGCTGTTCGTGTACGACCACGCGTCATCACTCAGCCGAACACTCGACCCGCACGACGAGAACAGGCTCTGGCCGCCGGCTGAGGACTTGCGCCGGCGACGGTAGCACTTGAGATGCGCGACGTCTTCTAATGTCACGGCGGAGTCCTCGTCCACGTCTGGGGGCGGGGGGAGCTCATCCCCGCCGCAGAAGTCGCTCACGGTCACCACGGGCAGCTGTTCCGTCGGCATGGACATGGACCGCCGCGTGCGGGATGCTCTGGCCTGGCCCGCGCGCACGCTCTCCTTGGCCTTGAGCGCGGCCGCGGGCGTGAGGATGGGATGCATGACGTCGGAGCAGTCTGTGATGAAGACTGCGGGCGTGTTGGAGCACGTGCTGTGGTCGGAGGACGCCGACGAGAGCGGGTTGTACGCCTCCTCGGAGGACGCGGCGTCGGGCTCGTCCAGGTGGACGGAGCTCAGCCGGGTCAAGGAGAGCTTCTCGCTGATGTTATGCTCGTGCTCCGTTGGGGATGCTGACATTGGCGACGTTGAGTTTTCTGATGATAGCGCTAGTCGCTCAGATGAGATTTGGAATTGGTGATTGGAAGCGGTTGACAACTCGTCTGGAAGAAGAACAACGGGACGATGAGGTCATTAAGGAGGATAATTAGGGCGTGGAGATGTACGTTGCGTGAGCTAAAGATAATAATGAGGCCTCAGCTTCTTCCTCTGTTTTAGAAGTCACAAGATTGGGAATTAGAGTAGGCATAAATAACAATAATCACAGGGCGGGGCACGCCAGGACGACATTAGCGTGAGAATATTATAATCGGCCCAACTGGGATTTTGAAGCCACATTTTTAAAGAGTGTTCAGCAACACTGATGGTGCATTTTAATGCGTTGCCATATTTTACGAGAGCCAATAAAAGATAATTTATGTTTGATACTTCTACAGTTAAATCTCGTTTTTGGTCACTTTTGAGAAGAACGATAAAGGTTCTCAGTAAAACATTGTGGGCAGATTTATGACGTCTGGCAGAATCCTTCCAAGGAAAAAACGCCTTATTTATACGTAAATGAGAGAGGCAGTCTGTTATCTATTATTCATCCATGCATTATTTAAAAAAATATCAAGAAAAATACGGGATTTTCCATGAATAATCCATAAACAAGATACAAATTTCTGTCTAGACCCATAGTTTGCTCTGTAGAGACGCATGCACATTCATAATGAATTGAGACAATACTTCTGCTTTAGAAAGCCTTCCTGTAAACTTCTACATGCCACCTTTATTCACTTTGTGACAACTGACAAGGGATTGCTTACCTCAAATTTATTATTCTTTCTGTGCATTTGTTTACCCCAAACTAACTGTAGCAGTAGCAGAAACAAAATATGTTAAACTTCAAGCTCACAATCATAAATTATATCCATGATGATGCAATCGTTCAAGCAACGTTGGCAGGAGAAGACAAAATACATCTTTAAATTGGAGGATGATTTACGGATTTTCCCGAGTTGCTAATAGCCAACATATGCGAGTTTAACTTGTGAATCTAGCGTACAAAGGGCCGTTTTGGATCCTAACTTAAGCTATATTCTGCAACGAGGCTGATGAAATGACAAGTTAAGCAGTTTTACATATATTTACTGTAACATAAACTTGACGGCAACGGACAAAACTAAAATTTACAGAGCACATAAGTCTGACAGATAGTATCATATCATGGTTATACAAATTTGAAACATGTACATATTACGTCTTGTATTCGTCCCTAAAGTGAGATCATGTTTCGGTTTGTAAAAAGGGATCTTAAACACATTGTGCTAAATAACCGCTAATAAGTATAGTTCGCCCAGCTCCATTAAGTCGTCTGACACAGATATCTTCTCTTGCTCTACACATGTCGTAGTCGACCGTGACACGATCTAGCTCATATTACCCCGCAGCTGTAAAATATATACTGCAGAGAGAAAACGGCCAACTCATTGCATTAATTAAACCCCTATTATCACCCTTACAAATCTGCCAATATGACTCAGCCCTCAATTAAAATCCCTTCTTTGTCCGCCGCGATCATATTCAAATTTCTCTCACCCGCGCTCTGGAATCTTAATTGATCTCTTGCATCGTGCAGCTGACCTCTCAAAAGCCTCTTTCTATGATGATGGAAATGGCGATCTTCGCAACACGGAGGCAAATCCATCAGAGCACCGGATTCACAATAATGTTTAACGTGTGAGCAGCGTCGCGGCGATCTGGGCTTTGCTCTCGGCACGAGCAGCAGCCCCCCTCCTCCATGAGATGGCCTTCGCTGACCCCGGGGTGTTGGGTTACCCGACTCTACAGAGACGCTACTACGCCGATTTGGGCTTCCTATGTAGTGGCGCCTGACACAGTTTCGGCTCACAATTTCTCTCACAGTAGAGTTTTGGGTCGTTGTAACAATTGGGGCACTGGCCTCTGCTTCCTTGTCCTCTGTGAGTTCTGCTGATGCCTTATCTTGAGCGTGTTTATTATGTCGCAACGAAGGCTTTGATGATAATATCCGGCCTTCTATTTGCGCTACCGCTGCTTCAACTGATTTGCCACTTGATGCACAACTGCTTTCTATCACCCTCGAATCTTCAAGTTCACTGGTCGCATCTGCAGCGATGCATGACGACGTTTTGCAACCCATGCTTAAATTGCATCCGTCACCACGTTCTGCTGTCAATTCACTATATTTATTACTACGGCATCTTATTCCTCCATTTACGTCATGTGTGTTATCAACATTATTAACTTCCTGGCCACTGAGCAGCAACATGTCCCCGTTGACAGCAGCAGCATCACGGCGGATCCCTTCACGACGAATCATCTCGCTGAACTGAAACACTTTTTCGTCTCATAGGAGATTCCCTTTTTGTTTTATGACAGCATGCTGCATGTTACTGTATAGCTGCAGTGGTGGTATAGTAGTAGCACTCTTGTACTCGAGTAGTAGCGTTAGCGTAACATTAACATCACAGGAGAGCTTCAGAGGAGATGAAACAGTGATGGTGGAAACGCAACAACGCATACCGAACAACGAAAAGAAGAAGAAGGGGATTCTTCGATTCTCACCGGCGTTAGAAGTTTCAGCTCTGATTGCACGAAGTGGTGTTGTGCGTACGCTTCATTTGGAATACGCAAACGGCTTTTTGGGGGGCTAATAGATGCCTCTGAGATGGGATAAGAAGAGTGCTGCCTCAGTCTTTCTTCTTATACGTGAGCATGCCCTACAGCACGATTATAATAATACAACACTGTTTTTGGGAGCTGCTGCTGTTGAGATTTTAGGTCTTTTTCTTGCGTGTGCGGTCGTGATATGAATGGGGGAATTTCGACGTTTTCGGGGCGTATTTGAAATGTTGTTGCAACAACAACAACCATTAAGGTCTATAGAACACCTTCAACTCAAGAAGCCACATTGCGTCAGTAAGAAGGATCATCGACTCAGCACATTTTTTGTGTTATCACCCCATGAAAACGGTCATAATTGGTGGGTTAAAAAGGAGGGAGAACCTGATGACATTTACACTCTCAAAAGTTGGTCCTCGTTAACACCTTTTTCGGAACAAAACTGACACGAACAAAAGGATTGCACTTGTCCTGTGTGCTTTTTCCTCACTTTACACGGCATATAATAGTCATACTGTCAATGAAGCCGTCGAAAATAACACTGACGGCGACCTTTTTTGCAGCTTAATCGCGAACTCTGTGCCTTTTTAATGCACACTCTACACACGACGAGTCGTACATGTAGATAACAGATGATGAGTAGGATGATGATAGAAAAATAATGATTATCTTTTATGCGCATGAGTGTTGGATTATATCGAGATGGGCCTTGCTAGAAATTACTTTGGAAACGTAATTTAAAATACAATTAAAAATGTAGACAGTTTAAACCACCAATAAAAAGTAATTTTTAGCCTAATAAAAATATTAAATGTAATAGATTAATGCCTGTATAAAGTGACTGGGCTGATGTCACCCACGGACGAAGCACGAAAATGGTGATAATAATAATAATGATAATACGAATGGCTTAACAGGTGATCAATTGTTATTGAGATATCGTGATCGAGATTTTAGCCGTTGCCTGTGGTCGTCCAATCTGCCGTTTGGTTTTTGCAGATTTCAAATATATCAAATATATCGGTGGCGGCATATAACTGGTTTATCGAGCGCTTAAAATTATTGGAATAATTTTTATAACTTACATATAAATATTACACTTAACCATGCCATATTATCAAATGTATTGAATGTAGGAGCTGAATACTAATGGAATGAAAACCCTTAACGGCCTAACCTAAACCCCGTCGCTTCTAACCACACGAAGAATGATAAAACGCGACCATTTTTTGCCGGTGGATGCAATAAATTCCCACTTTTTCGAAGGGATGAATTAGAGGGTTGCGGCGTCGGCGTCAAAGTGCAGCACTGTGGTCCGGCAGCAAAAAGTGGACTTAAAATATGCCACGACGTGATGTTGACAAAGAGCAAATAATCTTAATCTTGCTACTACGGCTACCGCTATTCTAATAAGACCGAGGAGTAAATAAATTATTTTCGGTCCGTGGAAAAGTTCAAATAATGAACTGGGCTATGAATTCAAAGTAACGAATCGAGTTCATTTTTTGCTAGTATATTCATACTTCAACATAAAAACGTTGACAATATTAAACAATAGTATTAATTAGCTTCATCTTCCAATATCTCCCAAAATGTCATCATCACGAGAGCACTGTGTTATCAAGCACCTCGTCCCTGCCCTCCGGCTGATTCGCCAGCTTCTGCAACGCCTTGCCAATGACGTCCTGCAGCGCGTCCCTCGCGCCAGAGTCCAACACGGCCAGGCAGCGCTTCTGCGCGTCTCCACCACGCCTCAGCTGCAGCACGGCAACCAGAGCGTGCTCACTCGTAGACTTGACGTAGCTGTTCTTCTCCTTGGTGCCGTTCACCAGCATGGGAAGAAGGGGCTTCAGCAGCTCAGCGGGCAGGATGTCGTTCTTGCTCTCGCAGTGCTTGGCCAGCAGGATGGACACAACAGGCACCAGCTGCTTCACGTCGTTGCTCGTGTGGTTGATGGTCTTGCAGAACGGGGTGATCAGTTGGTTGGGCACTGGCTTGGACTCGGCGACGCAATGGTCAAACAGGTAGCCGCAGCAGCGGACGCCGTTCTGAGCCACAATCATGCGGTCGCAGGCCAGGAAGGCGAGGATGACCTTGAGCACCTTGGACGAGTACTCATCAGAGAAGATCTTTTCGGGCGCGTCCTTGAGGGCAACGAACAGCGCCGTGGAGCGCCCGTGGCGAACCGTCCAGTCCAGAGAGAGGTCGTCCTGAGTCAGATGCTCGTCCATCACGAAGCTCACGTCCTCCTCAGGCAGCCATTTGCAGAAAGCGCCCAAGCAGCCAGAGGCGGCAGACCGGCTCGAGTCCTCACCGTGCGACACATACGAGCACAGCAGCTGGAAGATCTGCTTTCTGATTGGTGCGCTCATCCTATCCCCAGAGGGCTCGATGCAGCCGCGCATAGCCTGGATGTAGGTGTCCCGCACGGATGCGTCGTCGGCGTTCTTGATCCCGTTGTACAGCTCGTTGAAGAGCGGATCCGGTCTCATGTGGATGGTGATGAGGAAGCTGAGCGCAGAGCCAGCCTTGAGACGGACGGAGCGGTTCACGTCGTTCAGCGCCTTCATGAAGGTCGTTTGCAGCTGGGGGAAGAATGGTTTCAGCATGTCCTTGGCCTTGGCCAGTAGGGATGCCAGGGTGTCGAGAACTGCGACCTTGACGCTGCTGTTAAAACGGTCTCCCAGGATACGGATGAGCGGTCCGGTGATGTGGACGACAGAAGGCTTCAGAGCCTCAGGACTGGTGACAACGATGACCTCTCCGAGACCGACAGACGCCTGCTCCTTCAGCTCGGGAGGCCCGTTCAGGATGCTCTCCCTAAAGATGGGAAGGATGGGCTGGATTCCCTTGGGTTGGCAGAAACCAGGCAGCAGCGCTCCCTTGCCCTTCATGTCACTCATAGCGAATCGGACAGCCTGTCTGACGTCACCCACGTGCTCCATCTGCTCGGAGGCGTCGAGCGTCTTCGTGACGGCTCCCAGGGCATGCCATGCCTGGCTCAGCACAATAGCGTCATCCTCGGTGAAGAGCAGAATGAGGGCACGGATAAGCTGCGGCACGTACTGAGAATAGTCCACCTTGGTGTGGCTACAGAATGCATGCAGAAGTTGGACAGCTCCGCGTTTCACGGACACCTCCTTGGACTTGCAAGCCTTAAGCAGCTCCTCCATGATGACGCTGACGCCCAGATCGGATTCCTCATCGGTGATGGCCAACACCACCGTTTGTGCGTATTCCTGCTCCTGCTGTTCAGTCTCAGTGCCGTAGGCAGCCGCCAGGGCCTCGAGCAGCGCCGGCAGGATCCTTGTGAGATGTCTGTGCAGCGCTTCTCCGGCCACCGGTGCCAAACTGGCCAACGCCTTGGAGTTGACCGGCTTGGCAATGAGCTGAGGCACGAGATAGGGCAGCACGGCTCTCGACTTAATCGCCATGACCTGCCTGAGCCCGTCCAGGGTGCAGTCGTGCAACTCTTCATCATCCAGCTGTTCCAGCATTGGCGGCAGGATGTCATCTAGTGCACGAGACCCGACTGTGTTGTGCAAGCTGTCAAAGGTCTTGGCTGCGGCCTCGCGGACCTCTGGTAGTTCGTCACACAGCGCCTTGCGGACGGTGGGGACCAGGCTGTCGACAAAGGACAACACCATGTCTCTTGAGGTGGACGTCATAATCTCGGATAGACCCACGCAGACACCCTGGCGCTCCTCTGGCTGCTCAGAGTCCAGACCACGCTCCAAGATGGGGATGATTTCCGGTAGCACACGCTCTCCCAGCTTCTTGACGAGGTCTCCAAGCGTCCTCGCTGCCACCTGTCTCTTGTCATAAGAGCTGCTTGCCAGACATCCCAGCAGCAAGTTGAACAGCGTCGGCAGCACTTCACGCAACGTCTTGGGCGTGTTGGTCACAATGACCTTCCACACGTGGAGTGACGCCTGGCGGACCATGAGTGCGACGTCGGACCTGCCCATGTAGAGCCCGGCGAGGACGCGGTTGCGGCGCTCCAGACCCAGGGCGGCGATGATGATCTTCTGGGAGGCTTCAGTACCAAAGTTGTCGTCTTCGCCAGCGGTCTCTGTCGTCATCTTACCGGTCACACCGGAAATCTTGTACAAAAGATCACCTAAAATGAAAGTTTAGAGTTAATTTGGAGTCGCTTTCTATGTAATCGTTAAATATTACCCAAAAGCTGGACCGACGAATGCCTGATTCTCCAGTTATCGTCAAAGAGACCCTTCTCCAGTTCAGGTAGGAGTAGAGTCATGGCGGAGTCGGCGTAGGCAGTGACCAGCCTCTGTCCAGCCTTGTAGGCGGTCTCACGGACAAACTCATTCTCGTCAGCAAGAGCTCGCAAGATGGGACTGATGATCTGGAAGAAAACACGAACAGAACATGAGACAAGAGAAAATAAGAGTTAAGTTTCTTATCCTTACATGTCCAATATACGAAGTAAACTCATCCGGGAACACTGACGGCATGTAGATGAACATCATGATATAGCCATCCTTGACGTGGGGCGCAATGTCCGTCCTCTCAGCCGTCTTGATGATATCCGGCATGAGCGCGTTCATCTTCTCAACGCCGAGGCCACCGACGACCTCAGCCAGACCCTGGGCGGCGCCGGAGCGGTCCACGCTCGAAGTCTCGCTGGTAAGGGTGGACATGAGCCAAGGGAGGAGGTCTTCGAAGCTCTCCTCGCCCATTCCACGGACCATGGCACCTGTAAATATAAAGCAATGATTCAAATGTCTCTTCTTCTTGTAAATGACTTTTCTATGAATGGTTTTTTTTGCAATATGCTTACCAAGAGCGCGTGCAGAAACAGCCCTAACCTCTGGCACAGGATCCAAAAGAGAGTTCTTCAATCCAGGCAGGATTCCAGGCAAATACGGCTTCAGGTCCTTCTGATCCGTAAGCGAATACATGTTGCCAATAATTTGCGCAGCCATCTTCCTCGTCTCCGTCGACCGATCGTCAAAAGCTCGCTGCACCACAGGCATGATCAGCGCCAGGGACGGCGCATCGATAAAGTGGACGAATTTGGTGTCGAGCAGCGTTTGCAGACAAGTGCCAGTCTTCATGGCTGGGTCCTGCAGCGCACGGAGCAGGACAGGGACGATGGCCTGGATCTCGGGGTTGCGAATGACAGCGCCGATCTGCTTGAGCGCCTGCACACCGGACTTGGTCACCTTGTGGTGAGAGTCGCCCAGGACTTCGATGAGCTTGGGGACGATGGAGGGCAGGCAGGAGGACAGCTGCTTCGGGGCGCAGTAAGCCATGGCTCCGAGGAGCTCCACAGAGCCTGCCTTGGTTCTCCATTGGTCTTCCTCCAGAGCATTGAGCAGGGAGGGCAACACGAGCTTGACTCCATGCGCTGATAACTTGCTCATGACAGCTCTTGCGGTGTCATCAGCTGCCTGGCGCACATGCTCCACTGAGTCGCCAAAGCAGAGTAGAAGATGGGGCAGGATGTGGACAATGTAGGGTTCAAAGAGCCTTCCCAGCATGTTGCAGAGCATCTCAAATGCAAACAGAGCTCCTTCACGATGTGTGGCATCTTTCTTATCCTGAATGGCATCGGTGAGACGGCCCATGATGTTGAGCTGCTTCAGTGACAAGATCCCAAGACCTTTGACGATTCCGGCAATACCATAAGCAGCACCCTTACGTTCACCGTAGCCAGTGTTGGAGCCCAGCAGTGTTTTGATGAGAGTGGACACAATGTCCGGAGCCTCCTCCTTGATTGTGGGCACCAGAGGTGGCAGACACTTGGCAACCTCCTCCTGCACTTGCTGCGACGGTGTGTTCAGCGCCATGATTAGCTGGCGCATAATAGGACGCACTCGTGGGTCATCCGTGTCCAGATGCTTGGCAAGGGATCCCATGAGGATGATGACGGACTGGCGGACGTTATCGAAGCTTCCGGAAGACGGAGCCTTATCCAAGAAGTCCTCAAACACGGGTAGAAGTGTGGATGCCGCATCCTTGCCGTGGACTTCAATGGTTGCAAGCGCAGCCTCTAGCATGTGCGCCCGAACGGCCTCCTGACGGTCACCGAGTGCGTCTGGCACGAGGAATGACGCAACTGCGGACACCATTTCCATGTCGAAGAACGGGGCGATCTTGCCGATGGCAATTGCAACTCCACTACGGGGCTGCCAGTGGTCAATGGGCTCCTGAACCACACGGTTGAGGTGGTCACGGACAGCTGGAGTCATTTCCAGGCGCTCCTGATAGGTTTCGAGCAGCAGGGTGAGGATAGTCTGGGTGTCCCGAGGGCTGGTCTTGAGGATCTCGGACAGCGCCTCAGCGCCAGCAGTTCTCACGGCGCCCACTGGGTGAACGATGTCATCTATCATCTGCATGCAGAGACCGTCATAGATTTCGAACTCGGCCTCGGTCCACAACTTCTTGGCCAGAGCCTGGTTCTCTTCGGAGGGATCGAACCTGGCAACCCAGATCCTTCTGCAGATATCGTCCTTCTGCTCGAACGAAAATGTGAATCTGAGGCAAATCAGTCCTCTGAGACCGGCATCCCTGACGGCTTCCACATCATTCTGCAGCGCTCCCAAGAGGAGCTGGATCTCATCAGGCTTTGCAGTGGCGCATCCAGGTTTGCCCGAGGCAGCATTTGCGACCTCAATGAGCGTCTTGACTGCAGCCTGCTGAGCCCGGCCCTCCAGAGAGGAGATGAGGTCGATTAGGAACGACAGCATGTGTGCGCGAGGGAGATACTTTGGATGAAGCGTGTCCGCTTCTTCCAAGTTTGGTTCCTCCTCTCCCATCCCACGAAGGCTGGCGTGCTCGGCAAGAATGTCGCAGCCATTGCACACGAACTCCTCATCGTCCTGGAACTTCTTCATTGCGTGCTGGATGAGCGGGAACGCGTAGTTGAACGCAGGTGCGCTGAATGGAAGCGCGTCCTCCTCACACTCAGCCTGAGCGGCTACCGTGGCTGCACCGATATCGGTCACGACCTTCCTCGCTGACTGATTCAGCTGAGAGGAGGTGAGCGGGTTTGGCAGCGAGCAGAAGGGCTTCTTCAGCTGGAGCGTGACTCCGGCGATGACCTGGGATAGAGTCTCGTCTTCCTGCTCGAAGACAGCGCGTCGGAGGTCAAAGTACACCTGGGTGCAGCGCTCGGCTGTCACAGGAGACTCAAATCCTCTGAACAGGGCTGCAGTGATCTGGGTAATGAAGCCACAGAATGCCTTTGGGTTTCCCTTAACGGCACTAGCAAGTAAGACGAGGTGCGGCTGAACAGCGTCGACAACTGCTTGGACTTCTGTACGAATCTTGGACTCCTTCTCCAACTGATTATGCTTCATTTCTTTCTGCTTGGGAGTCAGCTTTGGCGCAACGAGCCTTCCCTCACGACGCTTCTTCTCCTCCAGCTCCTTCCTGAGCGCAATCTCTTCCATCTGCTCCTTGTACGAGTACGCCTTACTCTCGCGCTTCACATTTTTCACGTCGCCCTCGTTCTGGATGGCGTCCATGACACGCTGGTCATACAGCTCGCCCTCGGGAGTCTTCCACGTTTCGAATTCCTCCATCCCGATTCTGAAGCTGCCGTCCTTGAGACAAGAGGTGAACTGGTCCAGGATCCAGGGCACTGTGGCACTGGCGTTGGCAGACACGACGGCCTCCACGACCAGGCTGGTCTGCTCAAGGTTGCTGGAGCCCTTCAGGGATGCCAGCAGCTGGTCGAGCAATCCCTTGCTCTTTGCGATCACCTTTTCCGGGGTCATTTCCAACCTCGTTACGAGTTTGGTCCACAGACCAGGGTACCTTGCCTTGACAACAGGATGGTTGGCGGGCAGTAGTAGATCACATGCGAACCTGACCGACTTCTCCTCGTCCCCAAACTGTGCACCCTTCACCATGGCGAAAAGCGCATCACCGACATATTTGGCACTGACGATTCCGTTTCCAGCCTCCTTAGCATCGGTCTCCTGTGCAGCAGAGGACTGAACGACAATCACGCTCAGCAGGTGATCATTAAGCTGTTGAATGAGCTCCGTAGCAAGAATGTCGCCGCCAAGGGTGTAGATGAGCCTCTTAACACTGGCCTGCGCGTGAAGGCGGGTGTCCTTAGCGGGGCTCAGCAAGGCGACTGCCATCACGCGAAGCCAATGAGCTTGGTTCACCTGCTCAACGGGGATCTCCAGAAGGACCTTCTCTGTGACGTCGACGAGACACTTGAGAGCTGAGGCGGGCGCGGCCAAGAGGAAGCGCTCGTTGGTGAACAGCTGCTTGTCAGAGTCAAGAGCAATCTTCCAGAACTCGGTCAGCTTGTCAGCGACCTCCGACTCCAGTGGAGCCAGCTTGACTAGGCATCTGGCAGCCTGGGCTCCTTCAGCCACGATGGCGGCCTGGGAGCTCTGCTTGACACAGTTTTCAATCGTGCGCATCATCGTGGGGATGAGCTTCTTGGCGCTCTGCAGATTGCCGCTGTTGTCCAGGGCAGTGCACAGGCAGGCGAAAGAGGCTGAGCGGGTGTTTGACGTGGCTGCCTTGGCGGAGATGCCCTTAGGGAACCACTCGATGAACTTGTCAGGCAGGCCGCCGCTCAGCTTCCCCATCCACAGGGAGCACATCTCGAGCGCGCTGAGCATCGTTCCCTCGTGTACTTCGGATTCAAGGATTTTGATGAAGTCGCCGATCGTTTTCACGATTGCCTCTTGAGCGGCAGTGCCGGTCACAGCGTTAGCACTGGCCCCGCCGATGGCCTGTAGTAGGCTGATCTTTTGCGTGTTGACAGAGATTTTGCCCTCAGATCCGCCAAAAACGGCAAACAATGTTTTGAGCAGGGAAGACAAGGCAGTGGGGTCCGAACACTGGCTGGCCAACGCGTTGGAAGCAATCACAGCCGAGTCTCTAGTCCCATCATCCTTGGCATGCAGATTCGTCCCGAACGGCTTCTGCAGCTCGGTCACGTACGCGCTGAGGTCGATTTTGAGCGCTGCCAGGATGGTGCCGATGGCTTCCAGGCAGATCTCTGGGTTCCTCAGCATGGCCTTCTGCATGGCGGGCAAAATGGACCCTTTGAACTCGGCATGCTGAATGTGCTTGCAAAGTGGAGCCAGGTTCTGCACCATGTGGCCGGCCGGCTTCACCTTGCTGCTGACCACACAGTTGACGAGCTGGTCCACAGCCACGGGGTGGAGCTTGGCAGCAAGGTCAGCCTGCTTGGTGGTGTGCAGCAGGTCGATGTAATGCGCCGTGAGGACCAGCATGGTGAGGCTCGTGCCTGCTACAGCCTTGTCTGCTAGCTTTGTCACTGCCACTGTTTGCGCAGCCGGGTTCTCCTTCCACATTTGGGACAGCGTTCTCATCATGGATGAAATGAGTCGTGGCTTCTGTGAGCTCACGATGACGTTGAGGAGAACGGCCTGCAGCTGGAGTAGCTTTGTGCCGTGATCCGCCTTCATGGCGGTCTCGTCCGTCACTCTGAATATGGCCGCAGTCCATCTAAAGGCCGATAGCGCCGTCCTGGCGTTTGCCTTTGATGGCGGCATGTTCGCCCAGGCGGAGAATGCGTCGCCCATGGACACGGTGAGCGCCACTGTGGCCACCTGCGGCTTTTGCTTGAGCACCAGGCGGACCATCTCCATCGAGTCCCATCGTGAGGCTCCATCCGTGTAACGGGGAAGAACCGACGGCATCAACCTGAAACAGACAAGACGTTTGCATAAAACCGGCTTTTTTTGAGAGAGATGCAGTATGGATCTTACTTGGCGAGTCCCTTGACCTGCGCCTCCTGCACCTTGGGATCTCCTCCGTCCTTTCCCTCCTTGATGAACTCCCTCGCACCCTTCCACAGCTCCCTCCGCTGCCTCTGCCCGGGTTGCCACCAGCCCTGGACCAGGTCCTTGAGCGGCGCGGTCGACCCCGCTGACGGGGGCGCCTCGGTGGACATGGCGAGGGTCTGCAAGGGCTCTGTGGGTCACTATTGGGTTCGCGGTCACTGTCCTTGTAATCGTTGGAGCAGCTGTGCACTTTGTCGTCGTCGGCGAACGAGACCACGTTGCACTGAACGTAGAGGCAAGAAAGAAAAGTTCCGGCTGCGCCGCTGCGCTGCCTGGAAATCAGGGATGATGCAAAGTTACGGAGAACAAGTTGCCAACGGCAGGGCCAGAAGAAATAAAATCGGGATCAAGATGGGCAAGGAAGAAAGAGAATGGCGTCCCTGAAGATCCCTTGCCAGCCTAGGGGTGGGTCGGGGGATTTTCGGGGGTCCTAAATTGAGCTGCATTGCTGTGCATGTGTATCATATATTCAAATAAAATTTGTGTTTGTAATTTGCAAAAGAGTGATTTACTCAATTGCCAAAAATTTAAGATATACTAATTAAGAGACAATTATTATAGTCCGTTATATTTATATTCAGCCAAACTCTATTACTTTCCATGTGTGTAAACTCGGTGATTTTCAATAATAAAATGCATAATAGTGTATCTAATTAGCATCTTTAATTAGCAAATACATTTCTATAATGATAAAATTCTTCAAATTTTGATTTAAATATATATCCACAATTTTCGAAGCGAGTAATTAATTTATATATAAAATTGAGAGCTATGATCGCCTGCGTTTGTAAGTTTTAAAAAAGTTGCTCGTGCGTCTCTCTGGTTTCCAATAGCAAAACATTAGAACCATTGTGAAATTACGATTAAAAACGAGCCGCAGCTACTTGTGAAGCCGGTTCTTCGAGAAGAACTTTAACAAGGTGTTCAAGGTGACGCCCCTGCCCTCCCTTGCCAGTGCCAAGTGGCTGTTTCAGAGACCACTGTGGCTGACTGCCGCCAAATGGGCAACTAAAGAGGTTCTTCAGTACGAAGTAGGCGGGGTCGAATGCAGCCGAGTGATGGAGTGATGTGCATGCCCAGGTGGCCATTCTGATGACATGCACACGTGTCATTGGGACAGATCATGATACAACCCTTGGGAGCGAAATCACAGATCGAGTTCATTCCCGGACACCCATCGGAGAAAGCTGCGCCTACAGACTCAACGACTGAAGACTGAATTTGCAGCCTTGACTGGCCTTTCTTTCTCTGCGTTTGGCCTTTAAAGTGGAATGAACGTTGAAGCTGTGCTATTTGTCTGCTCACGAGGGCTGCTTTTTCTTATATAGCTGCCTCCTCCAACCGGCTTGTGCTAAAGCCCAGTCGCCCACTCACTCCTCCTCCGACTCTACCTCCGATCAGAGACGAGGTTGCCAAAACCGTCCGACCGACATCACACCAGCAAGCAGAGAGAAAGCCAGCTGCTGCTAGCTGGCGGCCTTTATTCTTGCACCAGCCTTTGCAAAGAGAGAGAAAGAGACCCAAAAGAAAGGCTGCAAGGCCAAAGCAAGCGAAAAAAGAGCAGCCTGGGGCGTCCAATGCATGCGCGCACCCACCAGAGGCTGTGCAGATCCAAGACCAGTGGTGAAGAAACCAGTGAGGCCAAGAGTGGTAAAAAAAGAGCAGCTGCCACGGACAGAAACAGTGCAAGACACTCAACACAGTGAATCATACGATCCCAGGAAATAGCATCAGACCACAGCCAACATCGTCAACATGGCAACTGCAATGTCAAACTCGCCAACCCCTAGTGGAGACGGAGGCGGTGGTGACAACAACGACGATGCGGCGACGTCGGCCGCCGTCGTGCCTCCCAGACCCCCGAACCGCCCTCTGTACGAGCGAACCCTAGCAGAGATGAGCTCAGAGTCCTCGCAACTGGAGACGAGGCGCAAGTTCCTCCTGGAGCGGCTCAAGTCGCTCAAGGACAGCTCGGCCAAGTGTCGCGAGGAGCGGGATGCGATCCATGAGCAGCGTGGACTCGTCGACGACCAGCTCGTGGCCATCAACAAAGACGTCGACTCGAAGCGGGACCAGGTGCAGAAGCTCCGCGCTGGGTTGTCCTACCTCAACGAGGAACACATCGTAGACCAGGTTAAGAACTTGGAATACCAGCTACGTAAGCACAACTTCAAACCCGCAGAGGAGAAGAAGATCATTGTCGAAATCGACCGTCTGAACCGATCCAAGAAGCTGTTGAAAGAGCACAACGTCTTGAAGCAGGAGCTGGACGGATTGCGGAACACACAGCGTGAGGCTCGCGACAAACGCGACACTCTGTTCCGGTCACGTGGGGACGTGAAGAAGCGCGAGGATGTGTTGAAACGCGACACGAAGGAGATCAAGGATGAGCTGGACACGATCAAGGAGCGGTTGGAGGCCATCAAGGTTAGGAGGAACAAGGTGAACACCGAGTTCTGGGCGGCTGACCAAGAGCACAAGAAGTTCCTTCAGGAGAGGAGGGAGAAGGACAAGATGCGGAGAAGGGAGGAGAAGGAAGAGAGGGAAGCGGAAAGGCAGAAGGAAATGTAAGTTCATCATTCAATTTATGGTGCAAGAATGTAAATGGTAATTATTGGTGTTCCTTTCAGGGCCGAAATTAAGGCCAATGCCGAGCCTTATGACGAAGAGCTGAAGCTGATAGCAAACTTGGTCTCCTACTGCCTCCGGTTTGAGTTCTCCAATAGCTCCAGCAGTAACAGTGCCGGCTCATCTACGGGATCATCCACACCCTTCTCTCAGAGTTACTCGACCGGCTCTAATGGGCTCCTGGGTGTCCCCGGGAACCCAAACTGCAGGAGGGGTTCGGATCAAAGCGGCCTCAAGAGGAACTCGCTCACTCCGGGGTCTGCTAATTCCTCAAACTACTCGACGCCGATCGGTAAGTTTTAATAATAACATATTGATTTGAGTGATGTCATGTCAATATCTTCAGGTGTCACTCCCGCTTCCACCCCGATCGAAGGCAAGGAGAGCTGCTTCCTGTACCGCAAGGACGACAACGACGACTCCCTCTTCCCCGGTGTGAACAAAAAGTCGAGCAGGAAGAATTCCCGCAACGAGCGGAGGAACTCAAAGGCCAAGCCAATCATGCACAATCCCGAGATCTTCTCCCAATTCGGAAAGTTCGGCCTGAAGCCGCCATCGTCGACTAAAGACGTGACGAACGTCATCGATAACCTCAAAGAGAAGCAGGCCACGTTCGAGGCGCTCGCCGTCAGCATGAAGGAGGCGAGGCTGCGTGGTGAGACATCAGTGGATGTAGCCACACCCTCCACTGACCCGGTGATGACGAGGTCCATGACACCTCCCAAGGACCTGGCTCTGCCCATGGCGACGAGTCCGCCATTGCCTACACCTGCTGTGCTAGTGACTGAGGAGGAGGAGGATGACCCTGCTGAGGCTAAAGCTGAGCCGGAATCCAACGGTAATCCACCCGATGCAAAGCCTGTCGCTGAGGAGAAAAAGGCGCCGACCAAATCATCTGCAAAGAGGACCAAGAACAAAAAAGAGCCTGCCCCACCCAGCGCAGACTTCAGCCTTGAAGAGGCGTTCCCCAGCCTTCCGCAGCCGTCGCTCATGAACGGCGGCTCTAGTTTGTTTGGCCCGACGGCGGCCAAGAAGGACCCGGTGCTTCCCTCCTCTTCCTCTGCCGCCGTGTCTCTGCTGACAGAAACGCTCAAGAAGGACTTGCAGCTGTCTCTGGATAAGGCCGGCGCGACAGCCATTGGAGCTGAGATGGACACCCAGGATTTGTAATACAGTGACTGAAATGTGTTTAGTCCGGTTTTGCGTTTGCCATAGGAACATTTTTCCTGCTTACATCGCGGAATTTGTCCGCGATACAATATGATTTATAATTGTTATAAATGCGTTAGAAGATTTATTAATGAGACAAAATTTATTCATACTTTTAGAAATGATCATTTTGATGACATCTATCGTCACTCTGAGAAAATTAGTAGACTTATACAGTGATAATGCAGAAATGCTGTAAGTAAAATACCGTTTGCTCTATGAAGCAAAAATACTCATAAAAATGCTTTAAAATAACCAAAATATTCTCACCGATTTTAAACAAAACTTGTTTCCTTACCAAGAAAATTTAATTTCTTCTTATCAGACTGACAAACAAGAAGATATGATGGTCAACATTTTATGCAAAAAAAATATTCATACGAATTTTTCCATAAAAGGAATAAATGCAATAGTGACTTGATACAATGAAAGATCGTTCTCATTCTTAGTCTTGTCATTACTCCGGCAGGCAAGGTCTGGTCCATATTTGAACTCCCTCGTGTATCCATTTGTTAGCAACTGAAAGTAGCAATATTATTCATTAAACCTCAATGGAAAGTAAACAAACGCTCTTCCTTGCATAATTTCACAATCACAATGGTTCTTAAGTGAACTTTTTACCCCATTTAATTCCATGTGCAGCTGGACACCCTCCGTGAACACTCATTTGATATTTATCTCCAGCAGGAGTCAAATTATACCAGAACACAACGGCTCCTTTTGTGGGCGTGGCAGCCACGCCTACGTTTGGAAAGGCGGTTCCGCCGCCCACGAGATCGCTGCTTGAATCGCTCAACTACAATTTCAACAGTATTTATCAATGACATGTGTGAATACTAAAGGCTTACGTATATCATTGCAGTTGCCATTCGGTTGCCAACCCACTCTTTACCATCGTACGTATGGAACGAATACTAAAAGTAAACAAAGTCATCATCGCCATATTAACATATTAGGAGGAGGTGCTACCTCGGCATTGATTAGAGCATCAATATGCGGAAGGTAAAGACCACCAGAGCCGTAGATTCCTATCTGGAAAAGTAATGATTAAACTTCATCATATCTTCCAAGAATATGATATTTCTTACTTGGAACGGCTCGGACTCATAAATTTGCTTCACATTCTCCTTCTTCATGCTAAACTTGTGCTGCCTGGAAACGTGCAACCCTGTCGCAAGATCCATCCTCTTGGCGATCGGGGGCAGCAAGTGGCTGTGCTCGTCGTCATACAGCCAGCACTGAGACTGGGTGCGCTCATTGGTGACCTGACTCGGCGGAAGAAGTCTTCAAGGAAAGCGTATTGGAGATATTAAGCTTTTGGTGTATTTACAGACCTTCTTTTTCTCGGTTCTAAAAAAGGTATTTGGGTGCCAGGATATTTACAGTGCAAAATTGTGTCTATAAATTACTTTGTCTTGTTCCGTTCCTCCACATGGCTTCGGTCAAACTGATACATAAAGTTATATGATTATTTAGGATGCAATTATGCTTGAAATTGATCTTACTTGCGTCCTGGCTGTAAGTTTGATTAATTCGATTTCGTCGTCAGTGGCCATTTCGTGAAACATTAAAACGGGAAGGGGCTCTCCGGACAAAACTTCAACCTAACAATAAATAGCCTAAGCTTTTTTTCATATAACATAAAATGTATGCAAAGTACCTTTAGGGGTTGTATGATCAAATAAGGCTGATTTCTGTGCGACAAATAACATAATTTTGGCACCTCGACTCCCGCCCGAGACTGTAAAATAGGTCAGTTAGAGTCCATGATTTAATAAATTTAGTAACCATAAGTATCTACGAGAGAGAAGACTTACCACATCTAAGCCTCTACATGCCCTCCGATAATCCTGCACCCTGTACGAGGCATCATTCTCAATATCCTTGAGTAGCATTGGGACGAATGTTTCATCCTCTTTCTGCCTCATCAATCGACCAGTGACATTCAAGTCAGTTCCAATCTTCTCGTGGAAACATTCTTCATTGGGAATGTCGTTCCAATAAACTAAAGATTCTTTCACATCATATTTGGCATCATGCTAAGAAGAATAGTATAAGACAGTTAATTTTTTTTGGTTCTTTATTACTTCTGCACGAAGGGAAATCAACCATTCCGTGGTCTTTTCCTTTGTTGGGTCGTCATTGGGCATCAAACTAAAACTCGCTATTTAATAAAGAAAAATCTATCATAATAGGGATGAAATCATACTGTAGTGCGGCCTCCAACCATTCTATAGCACACGCTGTTCCCGTTTTAACCCACGGTCTCAATGGATTCTTTGCATCAAGAGCTTTTTCGGCCAAATACAACATCTCATCGACGGTCAAAAAGGCAGATGTTTGAAGGTCAAGGATCTTGCCCTAAACAATTTGACTTCATTATTTTAGAAGAAAACGTGTCAAATGAATTTTAGATCAAGGACAAAAATGCCAATTTTTGGTTGTAGCTTTCACCTTCGCCAGATCTAACGGATCCAACGCATACATGTACTGAACCCTCAAAAGCGCCAATGTCGCGCCAATGAGATCCGCTTCCACCGGCCACACCTCCTCCACCACCTCCAACTGCATGAGCGGCGCCTTGGCAGCCTCGCTCACTGCCGGGTCCTCGTTCACGGCGAGCGCGATATCCTCTAATGAGATCAAGATGCGGCGCATGAATTTGAATACGTGGATTGGGTTTCCGACGACGCGGTTGAGCATGGCGTCGTCGATGGCCACGGTGGCGTCGGCGGGGGCGACGGAGCGGAGGGGAATGTCGCCCAGGTCGCGTTCGATGGAGGCGATTTCAAGAAGGTAGCTGCGGAACAAATTGGGGGAAAAACATTCAAATCTCCAAACTTCAAAGTGAGAATACTCGTACACCGCTTTTAAACTCACTTTTCTATTTTTGATTTCACCTCCTCAGAGAACTTTTCACTCCCTTCACTCGTGCTGAACCTCTTCAAGGCCTCCATCCAGTCGACCTCCTGCACCATCGACTCTCTCACGCGCAACGGGTTCGTGAAGATCTCGCTATCAATCTCGCATACCAAACATACGATCAAAAGCACTAAATATTTCACACGAGACATTTTCTTCTTAAAGACCGAAATCGGAAAAGTCGCACACTTGTCCGTCCGTGATGACAGTTTTGATCACAGGTTATTTCCACAAATGACATGTCATTGTTGTCACAATTGAGACATATTGTCGGTATTATAAAATATTTTTGCTAAAATGTGATCCAAAGTATGAGAGAATCCGATTATGTTACGTCAACTATCGGCCTGTATTCGGAAGGAAAGCATTAAAAAGGATATAGATTCGATCTGTTTGAGAGAACAGATTTGGACTCGCATAAATATAAAACATTTTTAACTGCAGATTAAAAGGGAAAACGAGTGAAATTCAAGATTCACCTCTGATGCTAATATTGCATTTTTATTCTGAATGTATTTCATTTTGTAACATGATCTGACTACTATTTTTTACTCTTCCAGCATCACCTTTCCCGTCTGAACACTTGCATGCACGTCTGCAACAGAGCAATCTCCCTCAGCCTGGCAGCCTTAGCCCATGTGTTATCCAACCTCTTCCTGACCCTGCTCCACTTCTTGCACTGCTCCTCCAGTACGGGCGACAATGAATGGGTCTCTCTTTTCACCTCTCGCAGCAAATTCAATGCAGCCTTACATTCCGACATGTTCTTGATCATGGGAGCGAGCACCTGCTTGACCTCTTGCTCCAGCAGATGGTTCTCTCTGACAGCGAGGACAATGGTGTTGAGCTCATTCACCAATTTTAGGTAGGCGGGCCGGCTGTCGGAGTCGCACGGCATCAGTGCGTTTCTCTGCAACCAGGTGAGGTGCTGAGACATGGACTTGAGCATGAGATGGCTGACGAGAGGGCTGAACATGAAGCGAGTTGGGTCCCTGCAGTGTTCGAGGTATTTTTGGAAGAGAATGACTTGATTTTCATATGATTCGGGGGTTGTCAGAAGAGCTTGAACTTCCGATTTTTCCCAGAATTTTGTTTCTCGCTCTGACCCCGGGCATAGAGTGAATGACCGCGTCTGAACATTGACTAAGCGCCCTTCTGACTGGTCAATACGTTTTTTCATCATGTGATAATCGCTTCTGAGACATCTAAACAACTGTCCAGCAGTCATGTCGATGGTATCAGCGATTTCCCAATGCTCCTTGAGATTTCCTTTTGCAAATTGGGTCGATACGCCATCAAGATTTTGCAGACATCGATCCAACTTCAGCAGATTTCCACTCATAATCGGGTCTTGGATAAACGCTCTTTTGAAGAATTGCCTCATACTCTTGACCCCGGCGTAAAATTCATTGAGCACCGAGAACCGATTTAGCTCATCCATGATTAGAGAGAGCTGCAACTCCATTTCTACAGGGGAAGCTGATGACGACTGAAGCGATTGTTCAACCTCATCAAGAACAGCTTCAAGCCGGCGCCTTCCCTCCTGTTGAGCTTCCATGGGCAGATGAGCCATCTTGGTGCTCCTTACGATCTGAGCGGTCTCCTGATGTAAGGCTGTCACCTCCAAATTGCGACTCTCAACCGTGAGATTCGCCACACAATCATCCTCCGAAGCTTGCTCATGTTGTTGCTCTCCGTTGACGAGTGTAAACTGCTTTCGACCGGTCACCGTGTCATAGCCCATGAAGGTCACTTGAAATGAGCTGCCCAGTTCGAGCGGATTTTCATGTGATGGGAACTTTGATTTCTGGATGAAGAAACGTTCTCCCGTGACGCCGTCAATGACGAAAAACACGCCAGAATTCCGAGCTGCGCAAACGGTCGCGTCATGCACAGTTCCGATGTGGAAGTTGGCTCGCCGGATGGTCAGCTCCAACGCGGCCTTGGCGTCTTCAAAGTCCTTCCTCGACTCTAGCAATTGTCGACGGCAGTTTCTTGCCGTCTCCATAATTGCCTTCTTCCTTGACTGAATCTTCTGCCACTTTGCGAATGCTTCCTCTCGATATGAATGTAGCAGAATTCGATTCGCAAAGCTGGCATCGTTGAGGAAGTGGAGCCGCTCTTTGGTTGATTGCAGGTCAGACTCTACCATTGCGAGGCGATCCTCAATGTCGAGACAGTCCATCTGAGCGGTCATGTATCGGTTTAGGACCTTGTCCAGTTCCAATTCAGGGTTCCATTGGATGCCCCGTTTCGGGACTAGGATGCTTTTGACGGTCAATGGCACAGTTGGCGGTGGTTGGTCTTCTACTGGGTCGGACTCTGTGATGGTGGTCACGACCGGAGTGAGAGGGCGAAGAATTTCTGACGTAACGCCCGAACTGCCGAAATAAAAGAGGAAAAGTACTTTAATCTTCAACGTTTTATTACAAAATAAGACAGTTTAAATTAACATTGATTTGACATTTGTAATGATCATCTTGTCGTTTTTCCGCTACCTTCTCAGGGTGGCTTTCTTGACGGAGTTGGCTGCGCTGGCGCTTAGGAGGGCGATGGCCTTTTTGGAGAGGCGGATTTGCCCGGTGACTGGATCGCGGCCGTAGTACTTCACCTTGAACTCGGAGCCCTCTTTGAGGCCGAGAGCACTCGTATGAACCACCTGAAAAATTATATTAAGTTTGCACACTGGTTTGTCACAAAACCCCTTCTGTCTAAGTTTTAATTATACATTTTTATTAAGATTTACTGACCATTGAAATAAAGCTTTCAACTTGTTTTTACCTTAGTCGCCGACAACTGTGACAATGGAATCAAGACTGCTTCCATACCCGGGTGCAGCTCCACCAGCACACCCCGATCCTTCAGCTCCACCACCTTCACCGTGTAAATCGACCCCATGGTCAGCTCAGGCATCGGCTCTTCATGCAGCAGCTTCTCGATCATCTCTTTCGCCTCAGCCATTGCCTCCCGGTTGGGCGCGAACATCGACCACTCGCCCTCATCCCTGGGGGTGAATTGGACGCCGGTTTCAAGCGTAAGGCGCTTCATGTTGACCCCACCCTGGCCGAGGAATTTGCCACGTTTGTGCGCCGGGACAAGGAGCTTCTCCGTGACTGGAAGGTTATCCTTGTCCGTCCTTGGCGCGTCCCTCGTGGTCGCCATGAGATCCAGAATCTTTCCAATGCCCTGTTGTCCGACATGGGTCGCTTCGCGAACGACGCTGAATGGCAGTCCCTCGGACAGCTTGATATCAGCTTGCAGGGCCGTGATTCCCTTCCGAGTTCCAGCCAGTTTATAGTCCATGTCTCCCATGAAGTCTTCCAGCCCGAGGATGTCTAAAAGGACCTGCGTTTGGCTGTTGTAGGAGACGAGTCCGACGGCCACTCCAGCAGCGGACTCGGCCATGGGCACCCCGGCGTCGAGTAGGGCAAGGGTTCCGCCACAGACGGTTGCCATAGAGGAGGAACCTGAAAATATTATAGCATTTTATTTTAGGCCGTATAAAATATATCAGATGTCCTTACCGTTTGATTCCAATACTTCTGAAGTAAGCCTTATTGTGAAGGGGTAATCTTTTGGCACCAATGGTCGCAACGCCTTTTCAGCCAACGCTCCATGCCCCAACTCGCGCCTCCCATGCGTTGTCCGGCCAATTTCATTGGTCGCATACGGCGGGAACTCATAGTGGACAAAGAAGTTCTTTTCACGCAGACCGCCAGTGAGCACGGACACCGGGTCCGCCTTGAGAGCACTCTCTACGGAGTCCAATGCCACTGTGCAGAACACCTGAGTCTGACCTCGCTGAAAGAGTGCGGACCCATGAAGCGGAGAATGCAGATCACACTCGGACGTGATCTTCCTGAGCTGGTCAGTATTGCGGCCATCTACGCGCACTCGTTCATCCAGCACCTGCTTTGCCATCAGCTCTCGACATAGCTTTGAGAAGGCCACTTGGAAGACGGATTTGTCATACATGGGGTACTTGGGCTTCAGCTCATCCACAGCGGAGTCCCTGATTTTAAACATGATCTCGCCTCTGCTGACTTTGTCGTGAGAGAAGTCGTGTATGAGCGCCCACAAGGGCTGGGCGGCAATTGTGCGCATGTCATTTAAAACTTGAGCAGGGACTTCCGCGAGCACGTTGATCGTTCGCTTCTTCACACCCAATTCATCTGCAAACTGTTGAATCCCATTTGCAATGGCAGCACAGCCTTCTAACCCGGCTTCAATGCCCTGTAGGAACAACTCCTTGTCCAAGTTATCAGCCTCAGCCTCTAGCATGATGGTCCTCCCCTGTCGGTCCCCGGTCACCACGAGGTTCAACGCACTCTTGGCCATCTGCTTTCTGGACGGGTTGACCACAAGGTCCCCTGCTACGCATCCGACTCTCACCGCACCGACAGGGCCGCCCCAGGGAATATCCGACGTAGCCAGGGCAGCAGAGGCCGCATTGACGGCGACGACGTCCGGGTCGTTGACGCCATCCACGGCTAGGAGGTTGCACACCAGCTGGATCTCCTGTCCATAACCGGACGGGAAGAGTGGCCGCAGCGATCGGTCAATCACTCTGCTCGTGAGGATCTCCTTTTCAGTGGCGCCCAGCTCTTTGCGGAGGAAATTGGTCGGGATCCGACCGGCAGCGGCGCTCTTTTGTCGGTAGTCCACCGTCAGTGGGACGAACGAGTGCATGACCTGAGGCGCGGATGACGACGACGATGACGACGGCTGTGTTGCGACTGGCGCCACCGCCGTGGTGAGGACTGAAGTGCTTCCGATCTTGGCGACTGCAGCGCCGTCGGCGAACTTTGCCAGCTTCCCCCGGCTGATTGTGATGGGAGGACTCGCCCCGGGGAGAGCGATCTCGGTGCGGTTCTCGGAGGAGAATAGCCGCTGTCCAGACTGGCATCCCCTCCGAACCACGGACCATGTTGTTGGACGGGTAGCGGACAACATGATGAGACGAGATGGAAGAGATTATAGCAGGCGAGATTCGTTTAATGCGTGGTGCACTCTCGAGATCCTATCCCTGCATCTCTGCGGCCCTTTGGGTGTTCTACTCCGACAGCCTGATCAGTGATGTCATTGAAGCAGCCGCGCGCTGTCTTGAGTGGTCTTTCCCGTTCCGACCGGTGTTGTACTGTTGGGTGTTTCAGTTCCCGGTGGAGGAGGCGAGGAGGCGATGTCGCACTTTGGACACTTTGGTCACGTTCTTCACGTTGTTGACATTCCGCAACGGAGCCGAAATTCTAATCTTTCCTTTAGCTGTTTCCCTTTTGAGCTGAGGCTGAGCGAAAAACGGAGAGAAGTGAGAAGTGGCTCTGCAGTAGAAATCCGCCTTTTCACATGTGGACGGAGAAGGGAATGGGATTCAATTCATATGCCATAAACGATTCTTTTGCAACATACAAGAGATGTCTTTTTCCAGAGAAAGGATGTCCTAAAGACTTCTAATAAGTTGTTGGATGTGATGAGAAGATCGAGTGTGTTCTGTAACCATTATAATCCGTTAACCTGTATACAAAAGTCCCAATAAATGCGTGTTTAATAGTTAAAAAAATACTAAAAATAATATTATTAATAATATTAACAACAAAATTTCCCACTCTCTTAAAACTTTTTTGACTTCATAAGCAACCTTCTAAATGCCACAGAAAAAGAGTTATTAAAGTTCCTAACCGGGACAACTTAAAAATAACACCCTGTATTTAAAAACAATTATTATTCTATGTGAAGTAAAAACCGAAAACCAAACCAAAAACTGAAAACCGAAACTAATTTTTCACAAACTGAAACCGAAAGTGGACCCCCTCGGTTTTTATTTTATAAACCACACATCCTTACAATTTTTACCTTTTACAGGGTGTCCCAGAATAACTGTTATAAAGTAAACGCCATATGTAAACCTGTAACCAAACCATCCTGAATAATAAAAGTGATTACCACAGTAAAAATGCAATCCAATATTCTTAACCTTCTTGAGGCATAATAGAGAGTGCTACAGACCCTCTACTTAGGCTAACAATGTGATTTAGTGGTTGTTTTTACTTGTTGACCCACTCAAAAATGACCAAAAATGAAATATGTGCATATGTGGTACAAAATGACCTTTTCCTTCTTGCTCTTATTCTTGTTTTACATTGTGAAGTAACTGAAACCTTAAGACTGTAAACAAAATTGTAACTCAAGTCCTCCATAAAAATGCATAATTCTTGACTGTACTATGAGAGAGGGCTGAGTTATAACAATTTATTTTATAACACTTATTCTGTGACACCCTGTAGACAGCTGTGAAATGACATTGTTTACTCTTCCAGCAAAAACAGCTGGTTAATCCCTCACATTTTTACAGAAAAAAGATCAAATCTGTCTATTTTAATACAATAACTATTTTCTTTATTTGATGCTAGGAACTACATGCAGTCAATATACTGCAGCAATGCCACTGTGAAGAGGCAAGATATACTATGGAAGAATAGGGATAGCAATATGTTATCATCTAGATCTTTTGCAAGGCGTGCAAAAAAGGTGATAATGTTTGTGTTGCAAAAAATACTCTTTGTCTTGCAAACCGGTACTCTTTGCTAACCGGTAACTTTGTTTTATGTGGCACTGGTGGTGCGGTTGCATTTGCTATACAGTTGTAATAAATGCCACTCACACAGTTTCAGATATTTTAGTCACAGAGTAGGGTGTAACACTGAACATATGTAACAGCAAAAAATACTTTTGACGCCATCTGCCTTTTTCTACACACTGCCTCAGAGAGGCATTTTAACCTATTCACATTGCAAAAAGACAACAACGATTAGTCTATATTATTTTGTTCAGCGCATTGGTAGAACTTTTGAACGTTTTTAATTGCAAAAAAGGTAGTTGTCTCTGGCAGTCTGATTTTGAAGACTACACAGGTGAACATTTCTTGCATGTAGAATTTAAAAAAAACTGGCAGTCTTTTTTTGAAGACTACACAGGTAAACGTTCCTGGCATGTAGAATGGCAAAAAACTCATTGAGTAGAGCAGTGTTATATGTTGAACTACGCTGGTGAGCGTTTTCAACATTTCACTGGCAAAAAATATGCAGACTTGCAACGCAATATTTTTCTTAACTATTGTAGTGGGACATTCATATGGATACATGAGGCAAGAATGATATTTGGGAGCAATACACTCTACATTAACCTAACCTACCCCTAAACTTTTCAGTTCCAAGGCAGGCAGATTCTTTGTGCTGCTTATCTGTGCTGCTAGTTAGTTGCGCTGATGAGTGTGCACTCCACTTTATCTCCGGCATTTGATCCGAGACCAGAGGTTTGATGAATATGATTGTTGCTTAATGTTCATAACAAAACAAATAAATACGTAGCATAAAAGTACAGTTAATGGACAGAGCTGAGTTCAACAAGAAAAGAAGAATTGAAGAGAGACAGGCACGTAAAAGGACATTACAATTTCACATAATTTTTTTTACTTACTGGATTGCGTCCGGCCTAATCCCCGCTACTGTTACTTTGCGGCTTTCGGTTTATTCCAGAGTACTACCCTTTTGGGTTCATCCACCAGTTTGCCTTATGGCTTATCCTCTATTATGGACAGTGTCCTCCTTTCACCCCCGTGAGGTGGGAGAACTCCTTCCCAGGGGCATTTTATATTTACAAATATATAGTACTTTAATTAGTTATGTAACCTACTACTTATGAGTGGTGATGTAGTTTGTAACTTGACCGCCAGGTGGCGCTGCGGTATTTTTTCTCTGGTCCGTTTTCCTTTTTGGCCGGTACATGGTGGCGCCATCTATGAGGCGTTCCTTGAAGCCAGTTAATGCATATGAGGCCGCGTAATGCATATGAGGCCGCGTAGTGCATGTTTGAGTGTGTTTTGACCATCCAGTCATATGTAAAAAAAACCGTCCATCTAGACAGTGATGCGGCGCGGGGGGATTCAAACCTATGACCATCACTGTCGCAGGCCGCCTTGGCAATGAGCCACCACAGCCCCCAATTTTTACATCATATTTCTCCTCAGTGTTATTAGTCACATTTGAGCGTGAATATCATATTTGAGCGTGAATATTGATTGTTCCCAGAGTTCAATGGATAACAGAGTTGGGCATACGTCCAGCCAGGGCCAAATCCCGGCAGATTTCCCTTTTCCACTGGGCTGTCTTGGTGGCAGCTGATTTATAAAGCCTTGGCATGGGCTGGTGGAGCTCATGCGGCGGCAAAACCAGCGACAAAAGGGAGCCCCCAGGCAAAGGAAGACCAACAACAGCTGAAAATTGCGATGTTCTGCCGCACTTTAGGTACTGTAGACACTTTAATTGTTCCAAGCCATTATAAATTCACTTTTGCAAAGAATCTTGACAATGGTTTTCGAGGTTCATTTAACGCCGGTAAATCAGTTCTTAAATTAATCTTTTTACCTTCCTTTTAGCCGCATTTGACTTTGACAACTGACAATACCGTTGTCTCCATACTTAAACAAGGGTTGGGGAGGGTCATTCAAGGATATTTTATTGACCCCCCCCCTTGCCC